>JAYXIM010046291.1:0-70420 GCA_037575425.1 Anastrepha fraterculus
ACCTCTTTTTTATTTGAAGGAAGAGGTCACAGGGACTTGAAAATCAACGAATGCGATTAAAAATGAAGACATTGACTTAAAATTATAGTTCGCTTGTAGTTTTGCACTGTGTAAATTTGGTGAGAGTTTTTTTTATTAAACATTTTGGCAATAAGAAAACTATTTCATTTATCCATTTACTGTCTTGCCATAAATTCTGTGTCAAATTTTACAATACATACTCAGTTTTGTGGCAAATTTCTCATTTCAGTGATTGCGTTACATCAGTGCGGTAAAAGTGCAAGCGAGATTTGAGAACTGCTGAAAAAACTAAATATTTCGAAAATGTTTTTTTTTTATCGCACGATCAACCGATTTTCCCAAATGACTGAAGAGACAGACAGAAAAATAATTGGTGGTCCTCGCGTGGTTCGAACCAATGCAGCCAGCCATAAAAGCTGTTCGAGAAAGAAATCGCAGAAATCCACCTCTTCATTGCTGCGAAAAGGGGGTTAAAAACGGGGAAAAAGTGTACCAGAGGGATGTCTTAGAAGGCGTGGTGAATCAGTACTCTTTTCAATGTAGAGTGCCAGCAGTGCCAAAAAACAATATTCCTGGGTTGATAGCCGCGGAAGATTAGCTATGTGGAAGGCCAGACCTAAATCCATTGGCCTACAGTTTGTGCTCAGAATTGTAAAACATGGCCTGTCGAAGACCATACAGAAGTTCTGAGAGTCTCAAATAAGCAGCAACGTCAATATCCATGGAAACCGTGTGTGCTGAAATAGCTGAATCGTTTGAAGGCTTGTGCAAAAGCAAATAGTGACCATTTAAAACTAAAAAATATTCTCTATTTTCTAAATATTTACATAGGTCACTTATATGATTAAATAAAACATACGTCATTCAAAAAAGTAAAATTAATTTCATACGTATAACAGACTTTGCTTGTAACAGAACTTATGGCAGGACTAAGTTCATATACATAACTTTATATAATACCTCAAAAATGCCACTGTGCTGCTTTGAGAGACTGGGATGACAAGTTGTTTAATCAACCTCTATTTAACTTTCTTCCTGCATGTAAGTAATGGGATTCATTATCATTTATCATTTCATTTAACTAGAAGATCGCTGCATTTCTCAAAGCGCTACGGGCATGCATTACACCTTACCATCAGCATCAAGAATACTTATAAGCTGATTCGCTACACGATTTAACAACGCTTTATTGAAGATCTTATCATCAAAACCAGTGCTCTGTTCGCCAAACATTCCCATCCCTTACTTTGGGATGAAAATCCTTTTAGTGACCATCATCATATTTGGTTAGATGGCTTGAAAAAGAAGTGGACAATGAAATTCAACGGTAAAATCAGATGCCCTTAAGGTGCTAAACAGTTAGGGTTTGTCATGGATTTTGAAACTAGATTGGATCTTAAGTTGATCTGCAGGCCGATTTTAACTTGTGGGCATGTTTTTACAATTAGAAAATCCATGAAAGACCTGATTTCCACAAAAATGGAATTCTGAAAAATACCTCAGAATACAAATCGACACTCAGCACTTTAACATAATGAATGCGAAGCGGACTTCACGAAAATTATCACTGGAGCGCAAGCATGATTTTTGGTCCACTCTAAAAATAAAAACAGTTTGTGTTGTGTCGAATGAAAGCTCACAATAGGGTCTATCCGGTAGCAATCGCTATCGCACATTTTTGTGCGACGTGGCGCCCCAAGAAGTAGTAGGTGTCGTATAAAACGCTGCGACGTGGTACTCAAAGTGTTAGAGATGATTTAAACAACACGACTAGATGCTTTCTATGAGTTGGTATGGACTAAATGACATCTCTACGACGCTCGAATGGCTATCCAGAGTATTGCTGAGCATTACCTCTATGAAAAATTATAACTTCTTAACCAAATTTTTCATAATCAAGTGAGGATTTGTCTATTTCGCAACCAGCATAAATACTATCAATAACATCAGGTTTTCTCAAGAAAAGAATAATTTTTGGAAACCGGTGCGGGGTGCTTCGTTACCGGTGGTAATTGAATTAGTAGAGCTATTTTTGAACGAAGAAACACCACACTGAATATGCGCTCATCCTGCTTTTACATACAAGCACTAAGAGCATTTGAAAGAAGAAGCCGTTAGAAGAACCAAGTTCAGAAAAACAAACCACGTGACTTGCTTATACTTGGAAGGTGAGATGTAACTGGCGAAGTTTTCAATTACAGTTTAAATCGATAAACATTTTTAAGTCGAATAAGAAGAATAAGAATGTTGGTGATTATAAAACTTAGTGGACTGGCAAAATCTGTTCCATTTCCCAACTCCTTTGAAGGCACTTTTCAGTGATACATTTAGTCCGCTCCTGTGTTTTCATTATCATCTTTTTATTATTGATTACGCTTGGCCGCGCTCACAACGATAAAGCTATAGTAAGAGTAGGAGCAACTTTTGTAAATGATACTCTACAACAACAATAAATTAATGAAGTCGGCACCTTAATAGCGTGAATGACCTTCATTGAGAAGGTGTGATAATGGCAAGCGTTTTGCACAGAGCACACTAAGTAGCAACAATCGTTGGTTTTGCGGTAACTAAATTCCTGGAAAGTGTCCTTTATTTGCTTTACGTAGGCTTAGTTTAAGTGTAAGACGTTGAATGAAAGTAGAATAAATGTGGTTGCTGTAGCAAACAGATGCCTATTCCTTTAGTTTACATAATCCGAGCTGCATAACAGAATATCATTGGCATATTATTTTCTAATACTTTAAAAAATTAAAGCAAGTGGAACTAATTCTTATATTTTTTCAGAACTCGTTGGGAACTTTATAAAATACAAAAGCAATGTGGTGCTGAAAAGAGCTTTTTACAGAACTGCATATGCATGCACATTAAGGTGGGACAACTTTTTTCCGAGCAGATTCGGATTCTACATAAAATTCAATGAAAAAGAGGTTAAAGCCAATTTCGAGCCTTCCAATTTTTAAAATAAGCTATCTTTAACACATACGAAGGTAATAAAAAGATTAATATGGGCCAACATTTTTTCACTGTTACTTTTCAATACAAACTCATACATGGCAATTATTTGCCATAAGAAATTTACTTTTGGTATGTACGGGGTGCATACGGTATTTGTCAGCCATTTTCACGTTGGTACGGTATTTGTCAGCCATTTTCAGGCACTTCCGGGTGTTTGATTTTGTTTTGAAGGCGTTTCGATCAGATAACTCGCTATACACATTTGTCAACTGACTTTTGCGCACATCGTAGGATTTATACTGGATATCTTCTCGACGGCTAACACTCTCAGAAGCATTAAGATATTTCGCAAGGGTCCTCATCAATTTTGAAAGGGTTTTTCTAATGATTGCTTGTATTTTTTGAATAAATTCTACAGATCGGACAGTGCCGGTACGTTCCTCGTGTTTTTTGCGTATTGCAACAGATTCTGTATCACCGCCTGATGCTTGCAACTCACGGCGAACCTTATGAATGAATTAACGGACGTAGTTAAGAAAATTAGAGATTTCTAAGTCAATGTCGATGCATGTCTCTCCATTTCTTGAGTTAAGTTGTAGTCCTCCATGTCTTATCTAAAAAAGACCTAAATGAAAGCGGTTTCCGGAAGTAAAAGCTATATATATACATGCCCTCATCTACCGTATGCAACCTGTACTTTTCATTCTGTTGTATAATGGGGTTATATGAATTTTTTAATATTGTAATAGAAAAAAGTGACTGCATCCAATTTTTTTATACGTGAATCAAACTAGAAATTGAAAAAAAAAACATTTTTTGTAATCATTAATGTTTAACAATGGGTTGGTGCGTACCGAACTCAACCGGATCTCCGAACCCGATCTCCGTGCATGAAACAGCAAAGTGATAGAAGAAAGTAGCGGTCGCCTCTCGGCAGGCAATAACAAACCTCTGAGGGTATTTCTGCCATAAAAAGTCTCCTCATAAAAAGCAATTTGCCGTTTGAAGTCGGCTTAAACGTCGGCTGCATTTGTGGAGTAACATCAAGACGCACGCCACAAATAGGAGGAAGAGTAGGAGCTCGGTCAAATACCCAAAAAATGGTGTCATTTATATGTAATATTAATACATAAACGTGTATACCAGTGGTCGCCAACCTTTTTAATGTGTTGAGCTACTTTCAAGATATTTGAAATAAACAGCGAGCTACTTGCACAAGCCAACATAAATTAAATAATACACAGTTATATTCGACATACAATACATGTATTTCTTTTACTAATATACGTTCTATATATAATAAACTTATGACTTATAGTGCTTATACTTATGCATAACTACATCCATGTTCACACCTATCAATCGTAACAAAATTTTTTGCAGTCATAATGGCAAATCACAAGCGCCTTAAAAAAACAATAAAACAGTAATAGTACATTATTATACATATAAATAAAATATGGGCAGATAAAAAGAGCATATTTAATGAGAAGGTTGACATTCTGACTCATCGATAATTTTTTTAATATTTGCAGTATAATTTGATACAGTCATTCGAATACAGTTATCCAAATGTATATCTGTAAGCCGATTGCGGTATTTATTTTTAATAAATTTAATATTGGAAAAAGAAGATTCACACAAATAAGTTGAACTGAATAACGCTTTCACTTTCCACGCAACACGACATAAAACTGAATACTTATCTTTACTTACTAAAGTCCATATACATTTTGTATTTGAACCTAAAGATTTTAAAGTCAAGCCACTTTGAAAAGCAATCAGTTCCATTTCTGTCACAGCAAAGTCTTCGCCAAAGTTGTTCATAACACAAGTTGCAGACTGTTATATATCAATGTCCATGAAGGGTGAAACAACAAATTGCGTCACTAAAGCAATTTTGCTGAAATCCTTGAAACGATTTTTGAAGTTTTCCTTCAAGTTAGAAACTATTTCCATATGATATTTACTGTTATAGGGCTCTAATAGATTTTTGGATATCTTTTCGGAAAGAATAGGAAAATGCTTAGTATCGCGGTTTTTTAGGTTTTGTTCCCGAAATTAAAGTTTTGTAATAAATGCATTTATATCAGAAATCATTTCCGTTAATTCTTTATCCCTGCCTTGAAGCTGCAAGTTAAGCTCATTTATTTTCTCTGTAATGTCCACAAGAACACCAAAATCTCTGAGCCAAGTCGAGTTTTCCAGTTCAGGAATCGGTTCATCGCGTTCTTTGAAAAATTGGAGTATAGCAGGCAGGACATCATTGAAACGTTTGAGCACTCGTCCTCTGCTTAACCATCGCACTTCAGAGTGAAGAAGTAGCTCTCCGTATTGACTGTCAATTTCATCAGCCAAGGTTTTAAATAATCTTCTTTGTAACGCTTGAGCTCTAATCTTGTTCACAATTTTCACCACCAGTTTCATAACGTTGTTCAAGTTTAGAAAATTTCCACATAATGCTTGCTGTTGTATAATACTGTGGTAACTAAGAAATTGTGGAAAACTTTCATCCTTATGACATAGCGCCACGAGCTCCTTATCACAACCCACCATAGCTGGAGCACCGTCAGTTGTCAGGCCTACCATTTTTGATATTGGAATTTTCTCAGAAGAGATGAGATTTTTTAAATGACAAAACAGCTCTAGCCCAGTAGTATGTCCTTTGAGTGGAATAAACTTCAAAAGATCTTCTTTAATTGTAAAATCACTAAAAGCCATCCTGACAAATATGGCCATCTGTGAGGTGTCAACTACATCTGTTGATTCATCCAGTTGCAGTGAAAAATAAATACAGTTGTCTAAGTCACTTCTTAACTGTAAAAAAATATCATTGCTCATTACTTCTACTCGCCTCATCACTGTATTAGCAGAAAGTTGCATAGATTTTATAGCACACACTATTTCGTCTTTATTTCTCAAGTTGGCGAATAAAGAATCTGCAGCTTCCAAAAATGCTTGTTTTATGATTTCCCCGTCTTCATAAGGTTTTTTCTTTTGTGCAATTATCTGGGAAACACGATAAGATGCTTCAGTTGCAGCCTTATTTTTGTCGATTGTTTTCAAAAATATTGACTGTTGTCCAATTAACTGGATTTTTAAATGTTTCAGTTTTTCTTTTCTGGTGGCAGAATTTAACGGGAATGCCTTTTTAAAATTCGAATGTACAGTTTATGATGCCTCTCAATATTTCCTTTTTTAGGAACTGACACAGATGTATTACATAACAAACATACACTTTTGCCTTTAACTTCTGTGAAGAAGTATTGTTCTTCCCATTCCGAATGGAAATGCTATGTCTTCGCCTTCTTACTATTGCTTGCCATAATGTTTCGAACTCTAACCCAACCGCTGCACGCAGAACGTTGATAATGCCGTTCAGTATTAAACTGAGCGCAATGTCGACGTGCATTGCGTATATATAAAGCCAAAAAATTCTCGATCACGCTAATCGGTTCCAGCCGATCCTAGAACGGAGACGCGACTTCGCGTCGTGTTTGTCGGCGCGAAATCGCTTACCGCAGTGTTGCCGCTATTTATCTATTTATTATGAAAATTTCTGAAATTTGCTAATACTGGTATGATTTTCAGACTTTTGGATTTTTTGCAACGTGAGCAGCGTGAGCTACCAGAATTGCCTTTGCGAGCTACCGGTAGCTTGCGATCGACGGGTTGGCGACCACTGGTGTAGTTTCAAATCATTATTACTTTCAACAGGAAGTGCATTTTTCTTACCATAAATCCCTCTAAGTTTTCATATTAATTAAAGAAAGCTTCTTCTAAAATTTGGGGTGCCCAAAATTTGCTTTAGAGCTATGCTCTAGTGAACATGTTTTTTAGAATTATATGTGAAATCTGAATTTGTTAAGAATGACGAGAAATGTTTCATTACAAATTAACCCACCCTAATGTTAATAATGTATTGTATGTATTGTGTGAAAGACTGAAGCCCACCGTCAACCAACTGATTGGACCTTATCAGTGTGGCTTCAGACCTGGAAAGTCTACCATCGACCAAATATTCACAATACGCCAAATCTTGGAAAAGACCCATGAAAGGAGAATCGACAGTACGGAAAGGAGTTACCTGTATGCCGCTATGTCTGAATTTGGTATCCTCGCAAAACTAATACGACTATGTAAGATGACGTTGCTCAACACCAGCAGCGCCGTCAGAATTGGGAAGGACCTCTCCGAGCCGTTTGATACCAAACGAGGTTTCAGACAGGGTGACTCGCTGTCGTGTGACTTCTTTAACCTAATGTTGGAGAGCATCGTACGAGCCGCAGAACTTAATCGCTCAGGCACAATATTTTATAAGAGCGTACAATTGTTGGCGTATGCCGATGATATTGATATCATCGGCCTTAACAACCACGCTGTTAGTTCTGCCTTCTCCAAACTGGATAAAGAGGCAAAGTGAATGGGTTTGGTGGTGAACGAGGACAAAACGAAGTACCTCCTGTCTTCAAACAAACAGTCGGCGCACTCGCGTATCGGCACCCACGTCACTGTAGACAGTTATAATTTCGAGGTTGTAAAAGACTTCGTTTATTTAGGAACCAGCATTAACACCGATAACAATGTCAGCCTTGAAATCCAACGTAGAATCTCTCTTGCCAACAAGTGCTACTTTGGACTAAATAGGCAACTGAGCAGTAAAGTCCTCTCTCGACGAACAAAACTAACACTCTACAAGACTCTCATCATGCCCGTCCTAACGTATGGCGCAGAAGCTTGGACGATGACAACATCCGATGAATCGACGCTTGGAGTGCTCGAGAGAAAGATTCTGCGTAAGATTTTTGGACCTTTGCACGTTGGCAACGGCGAATATCGCAGGCGATGGAACGATGAGCTGTATGAGCTTTACGGCGACATAGACATAACGCAGCGAATAAAGATCCAGCGGCTTCGTTGGCTGGGTCATGTCGTCCGAATGGATACAAACGCTCCGGCTTTGAAAGTATTCGATGCGGTACCAGCTGGTGGTAGCAGAGGAATAGGAAGGCCTCCTCTGCGTTGGAAAGATCGGGTGGAGGAGGACTTGGCTTCACTTGGTGTGTCCAATTGGCGCCGGTTAGCACGAGAGCTCGTTGAGCTTTGTTGAGCTCGGCCAAAATCGCGTAAGCGGTTATCGCGCCAATTAAGAAGAAGAATGTTAATAATGTACACACTTTGAAGAAGATAGTGAGTATGATAGAATTAAAGTGTTAGTACTAATTTAATGTTGTACTTTTGTTCGTTTTCATCTGAAGATACCCCTAATGAAATTTTCAGAGACTCATTATATTTGTGGAACATTTTAATCCTTCAACGAACCCACAAGTATACAATTTTTCATATTTTAAGAAATAATTAAAAAAAATAGCTGCCATTACTTTTTATATAGACTCTTAAATACAATATTATTAGCAAGAGTAGTTTTATATGAGTTTTTCCAAATAATTGGGTCTACTTCGGACCAAATAAGGAAAACTTCAATACACTGCAAAAAAAATATGACTTGTAATAGAAAAATGACAGGGGGTCTAATATTCTGTAGCTCTTCAATTTCATAATTGCGATACCGCATTGGTGTTTCTTTCCTTCCATTTTGAAAAGTGAAAACTTATGAAGATGCTACGAATGCGATTTTTTGAGGTATCAGGTCTACTTGTTTTTTTGAAACCTCAATGTTATTATTTCCTCCGAATACTTCAAAGGCCTTTCTTCCAGTATTTTTAAGGTTAACCAAATTTAGATAGAAATATCCCGTTCCCGAAAGCCTCATTTTAAAATCTCGGAATTCCGCGATTTACTAAATAGTACGTGACTGATTGCTTTAAAATTAACTTTGCGAAAAAACCAGGCGTCTGTCAAGTGGCCACTGCTGTTATTAGGGCCCGGCGGTTATATGGACGTCCAATCAGAAAATATTGTAATAAATGTACCTGTAATTCTGCGTGAAATGATGTTTGAAAATATTTAATACGATATTTCGATTTTTCAGGCGCCGTATTTTTCGGGGGAAAATAGAAAGCAGTTTTGGATTGGAACTGAAGACAAACGATATAGGTAGGAAAGAGTTCATAGACATCATTTAGAAAAGAAAGGAAGACAGCTAAATTGCAATACGTTCAAGTTAATATCGAAAAATAGTCAACCTTGGTAGCGATGTGGTGTGCCTTTCATATGAAAATCAGTACATTTACTATCCCAATTTGGGCGCGTTTAAAATACATAATTTCCAAATTAAATGCCTGTACCCCGTCGAACTAAAAACGCTACGGAATCACGAAATGAGCAAAAACGTAAGTACCTCTAAGTGTACACTTTTTTCGGTGCAATTTGTCAACCGATATGAAATATGTTGCCAAGCAGAAATACTCCACTAAACTATCATATGAATCACCAACAGTTTAGCCAGCATGAAGTGAGCAATTTATTGATTTTATTTAACGAGGTCACTTCAATTTTATCAATTGAGTTCGATATACTTATATTTTGTATCCATATATTCTTCTGATATTGTTGATTAATTGTATCCAAGCGCATGTATTGTTTACTAATACCCTTATCAATTCCTTTAATTGAATGAATGCCTAAATTTGTACACTTAATGGCACATAATGTCTATTAATTTGCCATTTATACGCCACTTAAGCCCTGTGAGTACATATTTTGCTCAAATTGAAAGTGTCTTAGGTGTTGTGGCTGTAGAAGGCGTATTTGACAGCGCGTTCTTCCTTTATCTTGAATTATAGTATTTTAGAAAGTAAATTTGTTAGGAGTTATACATTATCCTGTATATTTTTTCATTTATTTTATTTATCCAACCGATAAAGTGGATATCCCAAAACAAAAAGTACTTCACGTGGCCGACGTAATAAAATAGCATCCAAGTACAAGCATCGTGAAAAGTAATTTATGAAAAATAATGATAATTAGTCTCAGGAATTATGCGATCATTCTGAAAAGGCATCATAATGAATAGGAAAGATTAAATTGTTAAGTTTTTTGTTTTAGTTACGTATTTCAAAATGTTTTTGCTTCTTCTAAAGTTTTACCCTCCATTTGTTGAGTACGCAATTCGCATTACGCATTTCTTCTTCACTTTAAGTATGTATTATATCTTTTTAGATAGCTCAAGTGATATACTAGTTTTTAAGATAATTTGCAGGATAGTCACCATACAAATTTTCTTCTTTTAATAATGTGAAATAGGAAAAACTTAGTGGAAAGTCGTTGATTCAAAAATTTATCAAATGGGTTGGAGCGTGACTACCATTCGGGAGTGCAGAGGTTCGAATCTCCGTGCATGAAATACGCAAGTAAAAGAAAGTTTTTTCTAATAGCTACGAAGAGCTTGAGATGCTGGCCAACAGGAACAACGCCCGAAAATTCTATCAGAAAGTTCGGCGGCTTACAGAAGATTTTAAGACCGGGGCGTTTTCCTGTAAGAACAAAGACGGCGATCTGGTGACTGACGTACAGAGCAACCTTAAATTATCTTCTTGAACCTGTTAAACAGTGACAGCTGGGCATGTCACAGAGAATGTGAAGATCCCGATACCCCAATCGTTGATGACGGAATTGTCGTTCTGCTACCCGACCATGACGAGGTGAGAATACCGATAACGCGGCTAAAGAACAACAAAGCCGCAGGCGCCGACGGACCGCCGGCTGAGCTATTCAAACATGGCGGCGAGGAGCTGGTAAGGTGCATGCATCAGCTCCTATGCAAAATAGGGTCGGATAAAAGCATGCCTGCCGATTGGAATTTAAGTGTGCTCTGCCCAATCCATAAGAAGGGTGATCCTGCAATCTGTGCCAATTAGCGCGGGATTAGTCTTCTAAATATCGCCTATAAGGTTCTAGCGAGCGTATTGTGTGAAAGGCTGAAGCCCACCGTCAACCAACTGATTGGACCTTATCAGTGTGACTTTAGACCTAGAAAGTCTACCATCGACCAAATATTTACAATACGCCAAATCTTGGAAAAGACTCACGAAAGGAGAATCGACACACATCATCTTTTCGTCGCTTTCAAAGGTGCATTCGACAGTATGGAAAAGAGTTACTTGTATGCCGCGATGTCTGAATTTGGTATCCCCACAAAACTAATACGACTATGCAAGGTGACGTTGCTCAACACGAGCAGCGCCGTCAGAATTGGGAAGCACCGCTCTGAGACGTTTGATACCAAACGAGGTTTCAGACAGGGTGACTCGCTGTCGTGTGACTTTTTTAACCTGATGTTGGAGAGCATCGTACGAGCCGCAGAACTTAATCGCTCAGGCCCAATTTTTTATAAGAGCATACAATTGTTGGCGTATGCCGATGATATCGATATCTTCGGCCTTAACAACCGCGCTGTTAGTTCTGCCCTCTCCTGTACCTGTTCTGCCTACCCCCTGTCTTCGAATAAACGCGCACTCGCGTATCGACACCCACGTCACTGCAGACAGTTATAATTTCGAGGTTGTAAAAGACTTCATTTATTTAGGAACCAGCATTAGCCCCGATAACAATGTCAGCCTTGAAATCCAACGTAGAATCTTTCTTGCCAACAAGTGTTTCTTTGGAATAAGTAGGTAACTGAGTAGTAAAGTCCTCTCTCGACGAACAAAACTAACACTCTACAAGACTCTCATCATGCCCGTCCTAACGTATGGCGCAGAAGCTTGGACGATGGCAACATCCGATGAAGTGACGCTTGGAGTGTTTGAAAGAAAGATTCTGCGTAAGATTTTTGGACCTTTGCACGTTGGCAACGGCGAATATCGCAGGCGATGGAACGATGAGCTGTATGAGCTTTACGACGACATAGACATAGCGTAGCGAATGAAGATCCAGCGGCTACGCTGGCTGGGTCATGTTGCCCGAATAGATACAAATGCTCCGGCTCTGAAAGTATTCGATGCGGTACCAGCTGGTGGTAACAGAAGGAGAGGAAGGCCTCCTCTGCGTTGGAAAGATCAGGTAGAGAAGGACTTGACTTCACTTGGTGTGTCCAATCGGCGCCGGTTAGCACGAGAAAGAAACGACTGGCGCGCGTAAGCGGTTATCGCGCCAATTAAGAAGAAGAGAATATTGGTTTTCCTTAGTTCTTAGAAAACTTCGCCGAAGTCACCAATCGACACGAGCCCTTTTTTGGGCAATTGCCAAATTACGCCATAGCAAACCTCTTCAGTTCCGGAACAAGAAAAAGTCCCAGGGGCCAGATCTAGGGAATACGGTGGCTCTAGTATCATCATTTGGTCAAAAAGTCGCGCACAAGCAACGATGTGTGAGCAGAGGCGTTATCGTGATGCAAAAGCCAATTTTTGTTCTTCCACTAATCCGGGCGTTTCTGGCGGATTGCTTCACGCAAATGCGCATAACTTGCAAGTAATATTCCTTATTGACCGTTTTACCCTGTGGCAAGAACTCATGATGCACAACGCCTCTGCAATCGAAGAAAACGGTAAGCAAAACTTTTACATTCGACCGAACTTGGCGCGCTTTTTTCGGTCTTCGTTCGTGCGACAGCTTTCATTGAGATGTTTAAGTTCTGGCCTCATAACCATAAACCTACAATTCGTCACCAGTTATAATCCTCTGGAGCAAATTTGGGTAATCGCGGTCAGAGTCCAACATCTTATTAGCAATGCTCATGAGATGCTGCTTTTGGTCGAAATTGAGCAGTTTTGGTACGAATTTTGCAGCGACCCGTCTCATCCCAAAATCATTGAAAAACCATCGAATGGGACGAGCCAATCGATATGTCTAGGACCTCAGCAACTTCTCTAACGGTGATACGACGATTGGCCAATACCATTTTCTTCACTTCATCATATTTTTTCGTTTGTGGTTGAAGTGCTCGGGCGTTCGGCACACTTTTTGTCGTTCACTTCTTCTCGGCCTTCTGAGAACATTTTGTACCACCGATAAACGTTACTTTGGTAGAAAGTAGTTTCTCCAGACAGTCATTATTTGGAATGCATCCGCGCACTTAATTTCGTTTGTCACACAGGTTCTTTGATCCATCTTTTTGAATAGGTAAAAATCGAAGACGAGCCGAAACACGTCCAAGAAAAGCAGCTGTCAATAATTAACTGAACATTCAAAATGGCCGAACTCGTCATCATGAGTGAGAGACATGAGTACCAACATATGGCCACAATAAAATCGGAATTCGAATATATGTAACCTGCGAAAATTCAAAACTTTGCGATATTTTTTGAACACACATCGTAGTAGTTACACTATTTCTGGATATATGAGATAACGATCTTGCGTTACCATTTGACGTACATCATCGATTGTTTCTGGCACAACAACCGTTTTTGAACGGCTGTCATGAAATTCATCCTGCATCATTGTACGAATGCCAGCCATTTTACAGTGGTTAAATGTAGTGATCAAAAGTCGATGTAATGCTCTCCTGTCAACGTCGAAAATCGTAATAAATTATCGCAAGCAAATTTTCACGCGTTAATTCCATCTTTTGGGCGAGATGCGTCTTTCAACTCACTTAAAAAAGAACAAATAAAGTTCATAAGGGAAAACGTTTAATGCATAAAGCTCTAAATTTTTGAATAAAAATATCTCAAGCCGCAAAATAGAAAAGGCAACCCTTGTATCTCGAAAGCGGTTAAGTTTTGAGCATCGTATTATTTAATTTTTCGTACAGCTAATTTTAAAATTATTTATTTTATTTAATTGTTTTTATTTATTTTAATTAAGTATTAAAAAGGTAAATTAAAAATAGGTTTTTCGGTTTTTTTCTGTTTGTCATCAGGCGCTTTTCATTGTAAATGTCGTTAGCATGCGTTCTTTTTTATTGTCCAGATAACGTTGTTTCACCTGCATTATGATTTTGTGAAACCTTTCGATATGCTCACCATTAGTATTGTCGAGATGTTCTGGGCAGAAATTAAACTCAGCATCCACGAAATGTAGTTTTAAAGACATGTTACATTTCATGACTCGGTACATCTATCAAATGGCATTTCAAATAATTTCAATAAAGTTATCAAAACTGATTTCAACAAAACCAAATTGCTGAAAAACATGAATGAAAAAGCCAGTCAACTTATTTTTAATGCACTTTCTTAATATTTTGAAAAGTAAATAAATAAAGTTAATAAAAATAAGTAAATAAAACAGTTAAACAAATTTTATTTCAAAAAACCATCAATTGCAGTCGATCAATCTACAAATTTGGAGAAACCCTATCAGCCGACGAAAAACCTTGTTTGAACTGCTTAATTAAAACTCATGCAAATGAAAACAACAATGATAAAACCAATAAATTAATAATATTGAACTTTAACCCTTTCGGTACGGAAAGCCGCTAACGGAAATACAAATTATTTTATATGTTTAATAGTCGCAATGGGTGAAATAAAAGTCTTTTGTCCCATCAAAATTGTATTCGCTTAAAAAGGGGCGGTGAGAGGGGCTGGGACATATATGCCCCCTCAGTATTTTTATGGACGCATTTGTCCCGTTTAGTATTTTATGATCCAATATCGTTTTATATAAAAGTTTGTTTTATTATAAATTCAACATATATTTAGTTTCAGTAAAGTGAAAAGAAGAAAACAATGAGCAAGTAATACAGTATAAAAAAATTGGTTTTTACTTATGGTAAGGAGCAAACAAGAGTACTGATGGGACACATACGTCCCACCAGGATAAAAATGCCAGTAATTTTTTATATAACACAAAAGCTTTTACTTACTTATATAATAATAGAGCACTAGCACAATAAATAAATATATTTTCAGTAAACTTTGAAGAAACCACAAAAAATCGCAAAAAAACCTACCATTTGCGAAATTCGCGTCCACTTTTGCGTTTGTTTTTTGACTAATGAACACGTGTTTACCATTTAACTTCAAATAACGGAAGGAAATACCGTTAAGAATGGCATTAACTACGAAATGGGATAAATAAAGTCCATTAAATTCGCTTAATTTCCAGGCTAGGTACCTTCAAACATGTGCCGGGATATATAAGTCCCGTTCGGACCGAAAGGGTTAAAGTAGTATTTGTTCAATAAATAATTACTTTTCCTCTTGAACTTCGACTCCGCAGTGAACATTTTTATACTGCTACTGTGACCATCAGATTGTCAACATTTTACTGACAAATCGCGTGAAGTTGGCTTTGGTGCAGTAGTTATGAAACAGAACTTGATGCTATCTCATTAAAAGTAACACCACTACAATCATTACAGCTCGAATACGCCTTGAGAGTCGTCGTAATTCAATACTTGGACAGCTTCTCAAAGAATTGGCTAAATATTCAGAAAGGAGTGACTAAAGACCCGTGAAGGCGAGTGAATTTGCTTTTCATGATACGGAGTTTACAAATGGACGAAGCAGAAGCTTAGATTGCTGTTGTGGATGAGGATCCTAAGAAAATAGTGGGCTGTGAATGCTAAGCCTGCGTGATGTTGAGCCAAATAATATTGAATAGAGTTTAAGTTATTGGTAGGTATCAAGTGTTTTCTTTATTACACGTGCGCGCATGTTATTGAAAATACTTTTCCTGCATAGTAAGTGTTTAAAGTGTTAGTCAAAGTGTTTAATTTGAATTCGGTAATGAAGGAAATGAAAGCAATGAGCAAGTCGGAAAATTGCATCAGGTCATAGCGGCAATTGAAAAGTGGATTTTTGTATGAATACATTATAGGTGGCTACTATTGAATGCAAGTTTGGAATGACTCACAGCTGCGCAAAAGAAGAATTTTAAGTGAAAATGGTATTTTAAATCAAATATGGTTTCATCATGTGAGAATAAATAATAGGGAAAATAAATCAAGTACAGGGTGTCCGGTGGCAGAATGAGGTTTTAAGATTAAGGTTTCTGAGCGTGGCGGGGACCGCGCTGGTGTCGTTATACGTGCGTTTGTAATATTTAGATGCGTATTTCAAGGCCGATGATTCGTAAGAAACTGTTTGTCGTAGATTCTGTTCACGTTACAATATTCGACGTTTACGTTATGCCCCAAGTGAAGATTTGATTCATTCATGGGTGTGAAGGTTCCGGGCAACATGTTCGGGGTCCAGCCAGACATCGGGAACAAATTAATATATTGAGCTCGTGGAACAAAATAGATAGAGCGAAAGTGTGACGTGACAAATTTAATAGAAGGTGCGGCAAGTTTTGCGGCTCTTCGTACGTTCCTTTCTTTTGTCATAAATACTTGAAATATATTAAGGGGTTAAGAGTAGGCAGAATTTTTAGATAATTGGATTTTTTTCGAATTTTCTTAAAGTGTAATATCTTAAATATATTGTGTGAAAATTTGAAGTGAATTCGACAAATTCTTTTCGAGTTATTCAACAATTAACAAACAAATTTTAAATGCGTTTTAATCAAAACTGTGTTCCTTCAACTGGTGATCACTGTAACTTTGTAGCCTTCAATAAAATGTATACTGCTTTTGAAAAACAAGAAAAACTGGTGCCTGATCGAAGGATTTTTTTTCAAAGATTTCAATTTTTTGTTTTCGGTTTTTTTCTCGAAAATCTGAAAAATATTTCTTGAGGCCGTCATATTGTTAATTTTGAAAAAAAGCTTCGACCAGGCACAAGATTATCTATTAGTAAAACTAATTTCTCTTGTCCGATTGATTTTAGATGAATATCCAAGGGCTTGTGATGATCCCCACAAGGTACTTCTGGAGAAACGGGCTCCACGCAAACAGCGAGAACTTTTACAATTATTAATTTTTGTTTTGGAAATTTTGCTAAAGTTAAGTTGAAACATGATGCATTAATGCTATGATTTTATTTTTGTAAAATAAAGCAACTTACTAGCAAAAAAAAAAGATTGAAAATCATCGTTATTTCGCGCCTCTGACTACCCCTAACCCCTTCAGTACTTAATAATTATTTTTTAATTTTAAAAATTACCAGTATTACTTATTCTCTATTATTTGCATTTAACTGCTTTGTGACAATTAAGCCAACATATACGTATGTACGAGTACAATATTTGGCAGTTTTTAAGATTATTGCCAACAAAATTTTATTTTAAGACAAGAACGGAAATAAGCTAAATTCGTTTTATTCGATCATGATTTGCTTATTGGCTCGTGATGATCAAACAAAACACGCCTCTTATAGCTTTATTCAAATTTCTCTTTTTCTACTAGAATTTTCTTATTTACTGAATGCTTAAATTCTTGGAATAAATTTATTACTTAAGGTTTCTTTATTTCCTGCCACTTTGTTGCTGTAAGTTAGGTTTACTGTTAAGCTTATTTTATGTCGGCTAATTAATTCCGATTCTTTTGACAAGCAACATGTGTACATACACGTGTGTATGAGTATTTAGTTGGGATTATTCTTATGCTTGTGCAATGTTCATGTTTCTTACTAAACTAAATACGTTTATGGGTTTGACCTGTTCGTTGTTGTGTACAGTATGACGCATGTTAACAGGCACATATGTGCATATTACATTTTATTTGAGTTGGATATTTTTACAACTTTTCGGCTGATGAGCCTTGCTATGTACTCAACGCCAGCCTCCAACTCTAAACCTTTCTCTGTTGGACCGCTTTTATTTTCTCTTTTGTGGCTATCGGGGTGTGGAAGATCCTCACCTTTTCTTATTTCTTCTTTAAACGAAGTTCTGTTGATTGTAATGTTATATTATATTTTACGATGATATTAATATTGGTATTCTACACAATTCGAAATCTTGAAGCGCAATTGAAAATATCGGGTCCAAATTACTTAATAGTTGCTCACTATTTGTCATTCAACTCTCAGTACATAATTGGTTGGTTGGTTAAAGTGGTGATTCTTCCAGATTCCAACTAGCGCTTCTGCACCATTTTGTTGACACATCCTCGTTGCCAACTTGTTTGACGATTATTTACAGCAAGACTATATCCAGTCTGTGTGGTTTGGGAACCTTATTAGGTTGTTGATGTCTAAGCCAGACAGGTGCTCGAGACTCTTAATCAGCGGTTGGCATAGGGTTAACATTCTGTCCTTCCATAGGGAGGGCATGGAAAATTGTTTCCTTTTTCTCCGGTTGCTTACAACAGTGACAGTATGTATTGCGAGGGATACCCATTTTGGCTGCTTGTTCTCCGATAGGCCAAAAGCCAGTTATGACTGCAGTTAGTCTTCAGGCGTCCCGTCGTTTCATGTTTATCAATCCCGACGATTGCTTGAGGTTGTAGGTGGGCCATAATATATTCTCCTAAAGGAGAAATTTGCTATTAGTAGCCTACAGGCTTTCCCGATTGCTAGTACTTCCACCTGGAAGAAACTGCTGGTATTGGAGAGACGCAATTTAAGTCTACCAGCCCCAACACCACAATCCATTTTACTGCCATCTGTATAGACTATAATGTCGAAGTGGTTTGGAGAGAATCCCTTATTCCATTCATCCTTAGATGGAAAGAGAGTGTCAAAATTCCTATTGAATGTTATCGTCGGGACGATGTAGTCAGCCCTCTCCCAGGTTTATGTTTGTTCTTGGTTATGTTGATATTACCCATATTAACTTTGATGATCTTGGTTTTTAGAATAGAGATGACCCAATTACTAAGTCTATCAACGCCCGTTGGATTACATCTGTACTAACATTGTTAAAGGCGCCTTCTATATCCAAGAATGTCGCCATGGTATAATGTTTGTTCTCTAGAGAGCTCTTTATTGTTCGGATTACCTCGTGAAACGCTGTGTTCGTAGATTTGCCTTTAAGGTACCCATGTTGTGCGGTTGATATAACAGGGCTCTCCAAAGAGCTTCTGAGATGTATTATATATTCAAAAGTCTTTCAAAGGTTTTTAGCAGGAAAGACGAACTCAGCACATAATAGAGCATTAAAAAATATTTTTAAAAAAGGAATTTGTTGTGTCGTGCATTTGTAGCGTCAAACCCACGTAATTGAAATTAGAGCAGTACCCATTTTACCGTAAAAAAGTATGAAACTGTAAATTAAATGCGTCTTCGATTCGCCATGCGTTAACTAGTGGCGAATAGATGAAGCAGGTGCTATAAATAAATAAACGTTGGCAGCACTAAAAAAGCAGCAAAAATAGCTTTGGTTTGAAAGTACTTAATGAGTATTAGTAAGACTGAGTTGCTTGCATTTGTTTTTGGTATTAGTCTACAGTCAACAGTAACATTGAGAAGAACGAGAATGCAAAGCCCGCGTACGACCTACGTCTACCAAAAGTTACGAGCTGACTTAACAAAGATTGCCGTATCTGAACATAGTGTAATGAGACTTGCTTATTATCAGAAAAGGGAGTTGGCGCATTAAATATAATGAGTTATAGCAGTTTTATGAATTACATACATATATACTCGCTAGTGGCACATCTTGCTCGAAAAATTTCTTATTGCCTTCATATTCAAATTGCTCGACAGAATCCAAATCTGTGGTGTGCTCGCAGAGAACTGGCGAATCGATGACGCCTTAAAATGCAAAGGTCTTCTGCTACTTCAACAAAAGCGAGGTTACGAGAACTGTCGGTAGCAATGAAAACTTAAACTATCAAATAACAGTGAAATTGACTGTAATGAAAAAAAATAAAAAGTTCAAACTATTCTTGCTTTTAATGAATTTTATAGGATTTTCCGAGTTATAAAAAGAAAACCAGTCGAAATACGAAGAAGCAATAAATTCTACGTGTTCTAATAAATTCCAATTTTGATGCGATAACTATTAATTCGGAATTTTTTCTAAATTATCCAACAATTAGTTCAATAGAATTGAAATCACAGTTTGAAAATTTGCAAAATATCTCAAAAAAATTATTTTAAATTTAAAATGCACTCGCCTGCCAGTACCAGGACCGATCCCGGTCCCGGTCAACCACTTGGTATAAATCGGTAGCCATAACCCAATCTATCTGTAATGCTTTCGATACACGTATTTGCATAGACTAGGCAGTGGGCTATAGACCCTGAGACATTAAATTTCGTCCATCTTTCGTCAGTCCATTCGAAAATAACAAAATACATGTAAAAGGAGAATTACCACCTCTGGATTACACTGCATTCGTATTTTATCAGACCTATTGAAGAAGTACAGTAGCCATAAACACTAAATATCTTCTTTATTTCACTATCTTTCATATTTTACTATTCTTCGGAGCATGTGCTTTTTCGTCTTACCCGGTTCTGGGCAATTATTTTTACAGTGTCCTACGTTACATTGGCTGATGTAAGTTGGCGAAGTGTTGATCTTCCCCAAGTGTTCTTTGGGCGACCGCAACTTCTGCTTCCTTGTGGGTTGCATTCTAGCACCACTCTTATTATGTTGGTTCCTTAGTGTTGAGGTGTTGAATTGTTAGTTGTGCGCATAGTGAATATAAGAAAATTAGTGGTAAACGTTTTTGAAAGGGTAGTGCCAAACGTCAGCGCAGAGTTTTATGCGATAACATCCAGGGTACCAACAAATCAGCTTTTCGGCGTTTTGGTGGTGTACGTATATCGTAAAACGTATATATGGTTTGACATATGAAGAAAACCGTGGTGTTTTAAAAGTATTTTTGGAGAATATTAACCGTGAGGTTGTTACCTATACCGAACATGCCAAAAGGAAGACGGTCACAGCGATTTATTTTTCTTTCCTGTAATTAAACATTTTTTTTTAGTGTAATACTTTTAAAAACCGTGTTTTTTGAGTTATTATATTTTCATTTATGCCTAATGTTAAAGATGAAGATATCACACTTTAAATTTTCTTGGAATACTTCTGAAAAGACATTAGGTAAGAAAAACCTGTGTATTAATAATTTGTTTGATATGGCGCGAAAGATAAAATTTTTTCGATTTTGTTAGAGGGCTCTGAAACAAAATGATTATAATTTTAAGAAAAATTAAGAAAAAAAACACTTCCCTTTGAATACCATCCGTGTTGTCCACAAAATTATACTGCTTCGCTGATAAGAAAAGAACTGAAAAATGTGCAAAGCACACAGTGCGATAGTAAAACAAACTGCAATTTTTTCCAGTTATTCTTTGGCGGCAACTTCACGCAGTATACACAAATTTGTAGAAACCAAACAGAACTATCACAAGACAGATGATATGTAATGCATAGAGGGCGATGCACCCCTGCTACGTATTCTGCTATCTATATTTAATGCGCATGTGTTTAATTCTATTTACGAAAACCCAATTAATACTGCGCGTAGACAGTATTGCATTGCATGTAATGAACAATTATGCTGCTAAGTGAAAGGCTGCAACAACATGCTGCTACATATATAGCTTCCATATAATTATTTACGCACAAAAATAAAAAGAAATTTAACGAGCAAATCAAAGCACATGAAAAGATGAAATCCCAATCATCTTGTCTATTTATCTTTCTACAAAAATAAATTTTATTCATACAACATAACTATACGCACATGCGCCTTAACACACGGTAAACACGCTTTTAAGCTGGAAGCGTATACTAGAAGCCCTCATAAAAGTAGGAGCCCCTAGTTATATTATCAGAATAATTGGTAGCTATTTTTCAGACCGTATACTGAGATTTAGAACAGGCATTGAGGAGTACAAGGTAACAGTAGGGCTCCCTCAAGGTTCAGTTTTAGACCCACAACTATGGAAGTACATGTCTGACGGTATTCTAAGACTAGATATGCCTCCTACAACCAAAGTCATTGGATTCGTGGATGGTATCGCGGTGGTAATAGTGGCAACGTATGTCCAAGATATTGAAAGAATCGCCAGCGAATCTGTAAATAGGATCAAGACAAAGTGTAAAGAAATTACAGCAGAGCAAAGGCGTTGTTCGATCATCCATTGGCAGGACCGTTGAAACAGGTCTCCTAAGGGTAGATTGACGCATGAGCCAACACCTATCCTCACGATGTGGCAAGAAAGAAACCACGGGGGACAAACTGCCACCTAATCCATTTCACTTCAGGGTTCGCGGTATTTTGAAAATATCTCCATAGAGTTAGCCAATACACTCTACCAAATTACCCAATCTGATCACGTCTTCCCGACTATACATTTTGGTAAGGCGGTGATTAGGCGCAAATAAGGCAGACCGCAACCGCCTCATAAGGCGGCCAAACTAGGCCCAAGTCCCGAAAGGTATCGCCACACATCTGCCTCATTAGGCGCAGGTTCGAAAAACCGAACTTCGGTAATACTCCGGATGCCCTTCTACAAATCAGTTAGGGATTCCAATTTATGCCTCACTGCCACAGATTTTCGTGACCACAACCAAATTTGGTATTGTTCT
Source organism: Anastrepha fraterculus (assembly GCA_037575425.1). Taxonomy (NCBI): domain Eukaryota; kingdom Metazoa; phylum Arthropoda; class Insecta; order Diptera; family Tephritidae; genus Anastrepha; species Anastrepha fraterculus. Next base: position 22,192 of record JAYXIM010046291.1, read on the forward strand.
GGCATGTCAATCTTTGCCTTGCCTAACGTGGTAATAGTGAGGCGTGCCTCAGTAAGGCCTGCCTAATTCGGGCCTAACTGATTCTTCGGCATGCCTCACTGTAATTCTAGTCGGGTTGTTCCAAAGCCCACGCTATGCTCCCGAAAACTTTAAAATGTCACCTTGCAAATACAATTTTTATAAGTTCTCTACAAAAATGATAGAAATAAGATTGCCCCCATCAGAGAGTGCGTGGCATTACATCGGTGCAGTTGCATGAGAGAGATGTGAAAATGCGAATAAGAATGCAAGAATAGGAAGAAGAAGAAGAGGAAGAAATTACACAAATACCACACGAATAAATTGCACAAATTCGCTGCCAAATTAGCTGAGAACAAACGGTCCCACGATCCGCATCTCTTTATTAATCTCTCCGTCATAAGTACTGTGGATATACGTTTAATACAAGTATACCTGTTGGTTCTGTTAGTTCTAAGCGTTGTTGCTGAGGATAGAAACTACTGTTACTGTTACTGCTATTTTGTATTCACTGTTAATAAAAATGTCGTAATGTCGTAATGTTAACGATCACATAAATTTTCTGTTCTGTAAAAATTTGATGTGCGCTTAAAGAAGTTTTTACTATAAAAAAAATACAGCGGAAAAAATCACAATAAGAATATAATATTGTTCACAAAATACAATTAGGTGGTATTCACTCATTCAACAAAATTTGTTAGACAATGCAAGTAAGAATTAAATGCCCTAGCACGCATGACAGACATTACTCTCATCTGGCTATATGGCCATAGGAACATAGAGGGAAATGAGAAAGCTGATGAGTTGGCAAGACAGATGGCTTCCTCTATAGCATCCGAAGTGGTAGCAGTGGGCTGCCCCCGAAGCGTCTACAAAAGGGAGATCTCTTTGCTATTCCGGAAGCAGGCTGTTGATAGATGGACGAACACCGATACCTGCAAAATAGCTAGAAAGAAACATGGCCAGAGTTCAACAGGTTGAGAACTGACGAGCTGTTACCTAATCAAGAACAGACATCTTTAGCATTTCGACAGCAATAACCGGCCATTGATCAATCGGAGTCCATGGTAAGAAGATGGGGTGGCCGTATGACGATAGATGTAGAAACTGAAATCAAAAGGATTCTAGGTGAGTGCCCAAGACTAGGTATTCTACAACATAGAATGTGGGGGAAATTCTCAATCAACAACTTGGTAGAAATTGCAGGAAAGAAAAAAATTACATAGGCAGATTTATAGTCAAATCAAGATGGTTTGACTAAATAATGACAGTGGTTCTATTAGTGGTGTACCAAAATGGCACCTTTTGTGCTAATTGAGTCGGGGACGTGTTACCCAGACAGCACCTTAACCAACCAACCAACCATTCACTCATTTGCAAAATGTCTAAAAAAATTTAATATGCTTTTTTCTTCACTTTTTCGGATGATCATCCATACGTATTCAACATTTTAAGTGTTTACTGTATTTCGTTACTAAACAGCAGTTAATACAAGGTGAATCATATACACTCATTAATCGGCTTAGACTTTTCCAGAGATTCTTTTGGGTTGATTAAAGTCACTGACATCCGGAGAAGCAGATTGATTTAGTAACCTCAAAAACTTCTCGATTTTCATAAGAATACATTATTGCCATATGTCGCCAACACAAATTTTGTCAACTTTCGTCTTTAATACAATAATATTGATGAAAGCTTATCTTACTTTTTGCTTTTCTTCTGCACATTTTCCTTCAGTTCATTCGAGCCGACATTTTCTGCTAACATTTAGTTTGTCTTTCACTCCCACAATTTGAGTGACGCATTCATTACCGTTGCTTTTGAGGCAGTGGCTCTTTAATCAAATTGCAACGTTGCTGTAATTTACGGGGGGCAGTAATAATTGACGGTTGCATGTCTTGTTTATATAATTTTTTCAATTCATCTAAGCCACCTTTAATTTGCATCGTAACCACCTCTTCATATTATTGGTATTTGCTACTTGTTTTTTTTTATTTAGTTGATTTAAAATGGGGAAAACTTTTACGAAATTACTTTTTGGCCAGCAGTAAATCTACTACTTGTTGTCGGTGTCGTTTTTGACCTTTTTAGCGTGGTCAATTGCACGCGCGCGTCAGCGGTCAAAAGTAACAACGCAAACAACAACAACAACAATAATAATAAAACCTAGCTATCAATGAATATATATATTATCTTTCGGTTTTCTTCTCCACCTCTACATATTTTTGCTCAGCATGACAACGATGACAAAAACTTTCATAACAGCAACAGCAGCAGCAGCAATAACAGCGAGACGCTGAAATTTAGCAGGAGGGTGCGTATGCATAGGGGGTGAAAGCGAAAGGAGTGAAATTACGTAACGGCATGAATGCAAAGATATAAAAGTAAACGAAGTATAAAACCATCATAGCCATTATGCATCAAGCCCATTGGCTTCGGTATCGCGCTACAGCGGATCTCCTTCTACGAAGTATGTACTTAGGTATGTACATACATTTCCACATTTCGACGCAACATTCTAATGACTGGCCAAAAAAGGGAAATTCAAGGCAGTCTTTGGTTGACTTGAAACTTAAAGTCATTGCGAATACTAAAGCACAAGAGACAAACAGCAAATGCTGATATAAAATTTAATGTTAATAGCACATCGGTTGTAGTTAAAAAAAAAACCAGAAAAACAAAAATTTATAAAAATAAAGAATAAGCATGCAAAATATTAGAACTGCATTCTAAAATCATTGAGTCACGTCTAGACTTTGGAGCAAATATCTTTCCTATTACTGGCAAACTATTTCTTCGCCATTTTCAGGCAAGTAAATCATTATGAAATTTACTTACTGGCGTCGTATATTCAGCTATTAAAACCCATAAATCATTGTAATATGTATGTAGCAGTCGTTGGCAAATTTTCCAGCCATATAAGTTTCTACCGCAAAAATAACGCATAGGCGCAGGCCTAACGATTGTGCAGCAATTTATGTGCTGCCGCAGATAACAAAAAAAGGGAAGTAATATTAAAAGTTGAAGAGTAGGAAAGAAAAGTTTAAGTTGAAAGGTGAAACAAAATATTTTTCCCTATTCGTAGATTTATGTTTGCCAAGTCGTAGTAGTAGTGGCAGCGGTCGTAGTCGACGGGGTTATGCATCACTACTATCAAATGCAAGAAAAAGTTTGTTTTTATAACAACCAGACCCCAACAGGCAATGAGAAATCGAGCGTACTGCTGCATGAAAAAATTCTCGTAAAACCATTTACTGCTAATTTACTAAGAGTGACAATTTTTTAGGGAAACTTTAAGCCGAACACTTCAAATTGGAAGAAGAGCTCCGCGAACAACTAACAACAGTTGATAACATGTACATAAGTTGTTTTATATTCAAAAATATATCTTTGTATGTAAATGGTCGCTTAAGTATTAGTTTGTGGCTTAATTGAAAAATTTGAGTCGACTGCTTCGTACAAGACATTAAAACACCTGTAAACCAAAATACAAAGCACTTGACTGACTTGTTCAATTGCCAACAAATGTCCTGTTATCAACGGACTACGTTCTCGAGATATGCTGATGAAATTTTTATTTTGCGGTTGCCTTTTATATTTAGCACCTTTACAACACTACTTGTAATGAGCTACAATTGAATGTTGTTATCGAAAAATTTGGTACTTTTTAGCACAAATTTCCATACGACGTTTTCACTTATGAGCTTTATTTGTTCGTTTTAGTGAGTTGGAAAATTTATCCCGCCCAAAAGGTGGAATCAACTCGTGAAAATTTTCGTTCGACAATTTATTCGAATTTTCGAAGAGGATACCGAAACAGGACTGCATTGATAAACTTACTTCGATTTTTAGCGTTCATTTAGCCACTGTGAAACGCTGATGCAACGAGTTCCAACATGGCTATCGATCCTACATAGTGATATGAAATTCGTGATGAATTTCTGTGCGTCAATTAATAACGGTAGATAGTCATGTGATATATCGCGAGAAAGCTTCTCCGTGGGCATGATATTTGCATGAGTATCCGATATTGCATGAATATTTTGTCGGCGGGTGGGTTTGTTCTCATTGGATCCTCGTACCCCATAACATTTGCACAAAAGGAGAGTCGAATGATGTAAAGAAATGTTGAGGAAATTCAGCCTCGATGGCTCAAAACACATCTAAAATATCGTAATAGGTGATGAATCTTGGATCTAAGTATTTTGAAAAGTTGTTCAAAAAAAATGCAGAAATGTTTTGACTTCCAAGGAGAATATATTGAAAAGCAATAAAGATATTTTCTTTGATAAATGACTATCTCTTCATTATTGGGCGCAAAATACACAATCTAACCCCCGTATCATGTAATGAAATTTATCAAAAACATTAGTGATGTTAATGTGAGTATGGCAATAATATACACGGTGTAAATACTCGTAAAAAATGATTTCTGTTAGTCTTTGGAATAAGGTAAATATAGCGATATCGTTAAGATTTATAAAATATAATCGATTTGAGATGAAAGAGACTAGGACAATCCTTATATAGAGTAAAATATAATTAAATTTTCATTGTTAAATCATATATATGTAATGTTGAAAAATTAGTTTCAGGTATTTTACTGCATAAGTTTAAGACTTTGTACAGGCTTAAAATTTCATAATACAAAGCTAGGTCCAATCTAATATATAATATATAAAAAGTAATACTAATAATAATAATTTTGCCTAAATATTATAGGAAATTTCGAGAAAGAAACGTCATATCTAAATGATGGCTTGAGGGGAATCTCATTTTAGAGATATAATTTATCATAAATAAATTGCAGACTCTCTAGAGAAAAAAAAATCCCATTCAGAATTTGTGTTTAATTTGAAAAAAGCTGGAATTTGAAAAAAAAAACAGCGTAAGTATTGAGTTAAGTAATAGGTTCAATAGGTCGAAGTTTGCATTTACTAATTCTTTATAATGCTCTACACATCAGTATAAGAAAAGTTAACTACAATAATTACTGCTATTTGTTAAAAATAAGCCCTAGATGTGCTGATGATGGCAATATTTTTTTACGGAAACGAGGTTGATACTATGAAATAACAAAACTTGCTGCTAAAGAACCCCAGATGATTCGAATAAATCTATAATATATTTTTCGAAAACCAGTATCGCGCACTTCTATACACAAATTAGTGTAGACATAAGCCTCGTTGGTACTAGAGTTTTTTTGTTTTTGCATTATCCATCAAGAAGTCTCTTGCTGAGTGAAACCCATTGTGAAACCGTAAGCTTTGTTTCGCGGATGTTGTGTCGTGCGACTTCTATCTTCCCCTAAGAAGAAATCTGAATAATAATGAACAATATTTGAGTCCGCTGAGAGTGTAACAGAGAAAGCGGCTGACAGAACAATACTGCTAGCACACATATTAATTGGTCAATAGCCACCCACAAGTCTCACATAACGGTAATTTTGGAAAAAGAAATAAAACGTGATATCTTCACGCTCTTTTCTTACATGTAAGGACTAAAATTTCCGTCCGTCCATCTGATGCTGGAAGCTATTACTCTCATTGTTTACGAATGTGTTTGATTCCAATTTGCCAGCCAGCCCGAATAAAATTTTTCTTAAATATGTAAGTGTGGGTATATGACGTTCGGTCCGACCATGCTTTCCTTAATTCTATGTAATGAAGACAGTTGTGCTTCGTTTACTAAACTTAGCAAGTTTATGAGAATGAACGCAATTGAAGTGCAACTCACCCCTTTCTTGAATGTCGCTGCTGCCTCAGGTGTTATGTTGCGCAATTGTATCTCCCCTTCTTTAATATGCGCATCTTTCGAGTTGATCCCCAGCGTCTTAGCTGACGACATGTGCGCCACTCACACTGTAAAGTTGAGCACGACATTTCTACAGTGAAATTAAGAACGTAAAGAAGTTTGTTAGGTTGTATGATATGTATATTTAAAATGTACTGAATGGACTAGTATAATTTTTATTCAAAAATCTTTAAAAACGACCACTGCCTAATTCAAAAAACAAATACAAAAATGCGATTTTAGTGCAGCTTTCTCTTGATTTTTGGAAGGCAAAACACTTATTCAAACCCACTTCGAAAGAAGATTAGAAAACATTATTACACTATAGCAAAAAACTCGGGGTCGATAGGAAAACTTACGTATTTCATGCGGTACTATTTCAAGTTTAGGCTATTATTTATTTTTATACATCTAGAATCTAGTAAATTCAAGTTTTTTACGATGAAACTAAAACAATAATTCAAATTACTTATACAATTCGTTTAATAAAAATTGAAAAATATTTTTTTATAGAAATCAAGTTCAGAGGACTTCAAGACATATTGTATTCTTTGAAAGCTCTTAAACAGGAGAATAATTCGCATATAATACTATAGCCTGCTCCGAAGACTTCTTCCAGGGATATTAAAGTGAAAGCGTTCTAGTAAAAATGCGCAGTCAATCGCATCTGGTACAATGTCAAAGACAAATGTTAGCAAAAGAATAGCGGTTCTTTGTATACATAGTTTGAGGGTTTTATCTAGTACTAAAGCACAAGTACGAATCGCTTCAATGAAATGTGAAGAGCGTCCGGGAATACGACGGGTGGGACAAGATTTCTCAATTTAGTCCCTCTAAATATTTCAGGCCTAGCGTTTTCATGCAGAAAAATCAGTTTGTCATGCCTACCCTTCCATCCTGCCGCTATTCTTTGAGAGCTCGATTCAAACTAGTCGATAAAGATCGTCAGTGATGGTTTCAGATGGTTTCAGGAGTTGATAAGAGATGACACCCTTCTGATCCCACCAGACGCACAACATAACCGTTGAAGGATGAACTTTTTTTCACTGGACTTGGTTCACCTGGCAGACTCCAACATTTTCGACGCTTGGTATTATCATTATAGATCAATTTTTCATCGCCAGTGACGATGCGATGCAGAAAACCTTTTCTTTTCAGCCGTTCAAGAAGCATCTCACACGTCCCCAAACATCTCTCGAGTATCATTGAACTTTTTCGAAGCCCTTTCGCGATCTTTATCACCTACTTAGAAATTGTCTTTTTGGAAGCGTCGAGACAACTCTTTACAAGTTGTAATTGATGGAGCGTGATTACCGTAAATATTGATCAATATACGACACGTTTCATTTGCTTTTTTTTTTAAAAGGTAATAATGAAGCATGACTTCTCACAAACGCTGTTTTTTCGGGACGAACATAGACATTTTCGACGTCAGATAAAAGAGGATATTTACGCTTCGCGATCAAGACCTCTCATATACATATTTTACCAGAGCGAACACAAAAATAGTATTAGCAGCGAACTTTTTTTAATATGGAGTTTTTTCCTGGCAGACACTTGGAAGTTTTCCGTTGCCTGCTGGAAGGCGACCGCTATTAGAATAACTTTGTATATTATTTGATGTTCATGCACCGAGATTCGAACCTATGCACTACGTTGGTAGTCACCTACCAACCCATTCGGCTACGGTGGCCGCCTCGGCAGCCTAACATTGAAGTATTTAAATTTTGAGGCTTGACATATGTTCTGACTATAAGTTCTTTCAAATATTTATTTGTCTACTTTAATATGTAAAAGAATCTTAATCTCTTTTATGCTGTCAGAATTCCGTATAAGTGAAACATCGCCCAATAACTTATATTTTTGTAATAAATAAGTTTATTGTCTATTAATATCTGGTTTGAATGTGTCACATGAAATTCAGATAAGAATTCAAGCGATTTCGCTTACACTCTCCAACATTCTTGTACGCCGTGGTCGCCGATTCATGTTACATTGTGTTGTGCAGGGATACTATTTTTATGTTGCCCTTCATATAGAACTCCAACTTGTTTTTCTATCTAATAAGTAAAATATTAATATCCATCAATCTTCATATTCTGCTGTCCACTTATTTAGTAGGTAGGCGGAGTAACTGTATACTTATTGTCTGCCATTTAATTGGTTCGATTGATTTGGGCTATTTTTAAGTTAAGCCAATAAACTTCTTTTGATGCTCCAATAAATAAGTGAATAATATTGTTGTTGATAACAACAGCAACAACTGCTTTTGGGGAAATATTGCAGTACTTATTAATCAGTGTGGGATTTCATGTTGAAGCAACAGTCGCTGATGGCATCCAGCGTCCATAAAAAATGTTACATAAAGAGCTATAAGCATTGGTTGGAAATTTATTGGATGTTATTGAACTTTTATGCAAAAAAAAAAAAAAACAAAAAAAAAATCAGAAATGTAGCAAGAAAATGTGCTAAATTAAACGTTAATGTTAAATTTACTATTTTATGGTCAACTACTTATACAAAAAATTCTTAGTCTTCGTTGAAATTTAACAAATTAGTCTGTCAAGAGTTTTATCCTCAGAAAGATCACGTAAAGAGACTTCACGTACTAGTTAACAAAATTGCGTAGCGTACCGGTCCATCCGCTTAATAATTCGATTACCCAATTATTATATATTACAAAGTTTGACCAACAGAAGCGAAATTATGAGAGTAACTTCGATTGTCACGTCACCGGGTTTTCACGCGTCTTCTTACGCTCGTTCAATCAGCGATTTTCTGTCCATAGATGACTACATGTGAAACTATCTCAATTTAAGTAAGAGCGCGCCCAGGATCTCGTTTGAGTACTTTGCAGTACTTCTAGTCCTTGGGCTGATATATAGCTGTAAGACGAAATAAATAAAAAAATATAAAAAATAACACCCGAAAACAGTAGATTTTTACTTTAATTTGGCGATATACAATATATGGTAGGTATATTTATGTACAGGAGTTTACATACTATATCCAAATAAGTGAGAAAAATAAAAATGAAGAAGGTAAATATAATATGAAAGGTGAAATTTTAAACTAATAAATAATATCGTAGTACTATTTTTTCAGCAAGAAAATGTCAAAAGTAAAGAATAATTGGCTTCCGGAGTGTATCGGGGACAATCACAATTTTTAACTTCCCAAGTCAGGAGAAGAAGATATTGGGTTGGGAATAAGTTCATAGCGTTTTTATATTTTCTTTTATTGTACAACGATTTGTAGGTAGGGTAGGTATTCATTCGATAGAACTCTTTCTGCTCTACAAAACTATGTTAATTGTATTTTTGAGTTATACAGAAAAAGGTGTCATAGGCGAGTCTACAGCACGAATATGGTTTGCAAAGTTCAAAAATGACGACTTTGACGTCGATGACACGTCTAGCAGCGGAAGGTCTTTTGATGTGTTTGGGGGGACTAGTAGAGCATGGTGCACGGTGAAATGCTCGAAAAGCCACGCATAACAAGAGCTCTACAGCGCCTAAATGAGGCTATTCGACTGAAAATACCTGATCGATATGGTCAAACCATACACTTTAACGACAACGCCAGGCCTCATGTTGCACAAGTCGTCAAAGCAGTACTCTAAGAGCTCGAATGTAGATCTTTCAGAACCCGCCCTTTTCTCCGGACCTTGCACCGACGGTTAGCAAAGAGGCCCTTAAAAACTATCTCAACAACTTCTTTGACGACAGACGATTTTTGTCGGAACGGCATCAACAAATCGGTCGAGAGGTGGGAAAAGGTTGTAAACAGCAACGGTGAATATATATGTAATTGATTAACTTATTGATGCAATTATTCTTTTTTGTTTAAATAAAATTTTTCGGTAAAAAGGCTATGAACTTATTCCCCAACCGAAAAAGTTATCTGTGGTAATTTGCTTGTTGTTTTACAAACTTGTTTTTGTTACCTACTTGTGTTCTTTTATTTAAAATTTGCAATATGTTTTCTAGTTAGAATAAGCTGATTCCTTCAAATTCGATGGGATGATCCGGTTGAAGGTCTGATGTTGGCTACACTTTCTGATTTCATGTCACCATACAAGTACCGTCGTTTTTGATTCCTTAAAGTATAAAATCAAGATGCAATCGAATGTAACCAAAAAGTTACGAGTATTTTATTTTATACATTTCTATTTTTATGGAAAATTATTACTCTCTCAAGTCTTTGGCCGGGCTCCTCCTCCTATTTGTGCGTCTTAATGTTGCTCCATAAATGGAGACAGCAACAGTTTATGCCATCTCCGAATTGCAGATGGCTTTTATGTGCAAATTTTCATGGTAGAAATACACTCGGAGGCATAACCAAAGCTTTCAGAGAAGCGACCGCTATTAGAAAAAAACCTTTTCTATAATTTGATGTTTCATGCCCACACTGAGTCCCGAACAGTATTCATTCGGCTACGGCCGCTTTAGCTTAGTTAAGATTAAATTTGGAGTCGAAATTTATACGGCAACCAGTATAAATCGATTACAACAAACCTCTCTTCTATTCAAGTTCACCTTTTATTAAGAAATCTCGCAAACTCTTCCTGCTACTACTACATAATTCTACCAACAAAATAACTTGGAAGGTGAACTCCATATATTTTGTTAGATTCAGTACGTCTATTGAGATTATATCGTTTGATGTCAGTCTGCAATCGAAATTGAATAGTTTAGACGTTTCTTCTAATGTTCTGGAATTTGTTCATATGTTAAATTGGTTATTTATATCTCTGCTAGGTATGAAAGTGTCTACATAATTTTTTTTTTAAATGATGCTTATTTATGGAGAAATGGGCTTTTATGGAATAGTGAAAATTAAGATTATAATATTTTTGGAAACAGTTTTTTTTTTGGAACATTTTTATTTTAATATAGCTTCAGGTGTAATTATAATATGCTTCAAACATTAAAGTGATATCTATAACTGTTAAGGATAAAGGTAAATTAGTGTACGTATAGTATATCTCGCACCTTTTACGCATTTGCTTGTGCCTCCCGAATTATGTACAAAAGAAAATTTCAGTAAAATTGGTTCATAAATATGAATTAACATTATAATAATGTTAAAATTAATTAACATTAACATGAATGTGAATAAAAATAATTCTAAGTTTCGATTGTCAATGCGATATTGCATAGTTGGATATGCTTTTTTGGCTTCCTCCCTCATTTTCCATATCAACCAACTACCAATACAAAAGTGACAAATAGTGAACAAGTAAAACTGTTCCTGAAATAAAAGTTCGAATTCTAAAGGGCTTCAAATAGAATACGGTTAGAATATACTTTAGAAAGGCAGAAGCTACGAGCAGAAATTACCAATGTGGAGAAAGATAAAAAAAAAATTCTTGCCTGCATGAAATAGAAATTGAGGAGTTTTGATTTCGGCAAATGCTTTAGAAAAGTGACAGAGAAGAGACATAAACATAAAAAAGAGCTTTAAACCAACCACTACTGGCTTAGGATCTATTAAAATCGCAGCTAGTAAAAAAACTGTCAAAAAGTAGTTCCTATGCTAGGAGTGATGATATTGGTCACGATACTAATGATGATGGTAGCAATGATTATATTTTATAACGGCCATGAAAATATTTTTTACACAGATGAGAAAATGTTCACTGTTAAAAAAGTTTTTTATAAGCAACACGATAAAATCTATGCTAAAACTTCTAAAAACGCAAAAAATGTTGTTCCAAGGGTTCAACGTGGCCACCATCCAGCCTCGGAAATTGTTTGTTGGGGAGTGTCTTGTAAAGACGTTACATCTCTCCATTTCTGGGAAAAGGGGGTTAATAACGGGGCAAAAGTGTACCAAGAGAATGTCTTAGAATCCGTGGTGAAGCAGTTGAGTAGTACTCTTTTCAATGGAGATCGTTGGAACTTCCAGCAAAATTCCGATCCAGTCCATAAGGCAGAAACCCCCCTGCAGTGGCTAAAAAATAATATTCCTGGGTTCATAGCGGCAGCAGATTGACCTTCTACAAGTCCAGATCTGAATCCTTTGGACTACAGTTTGTAGTCACAATTGGAAAACATGACCTCTCGAAGACTTCACAGAAATTTGGGGAGCTTCAAACAATCTTTGGTTCGAGCGGTGACGTTAATATCTAAATGGTGACAATTTCGAAGGAAAATTTACAATTTTGTTTTTTAATATTTACATTATTAAATAAAACTAACTTCATTTTAGTAGTTGTAATTGCATATTTATAGCGGATTTAACTTCTAACAGAACTTATGGCAGGACTAAGTATAAAAGAATACTCAACATTTATCGCCATTTTCAAGAGGCGCATCGTTGGTAGGAAATAATACATAATTTTCTACATTTGAATTAAACGCACTTCTGCTATCTCACGCAATTATGTACAATAAAATTTAACATAAACTTAACAATAACAATCACTCACTCATCGCCGGAATAACCATTTCCTGAACACGAAATTCATCAACTCACTGTAAATATCAATGGACCCATGCTCGTGCCAAGTGATTTTAATGCAAGGAAGCTTATGGTGAGGCTTCTCCGAGGTACAACAGTAAGAATAGGAGCAAAAGCAAATTAATAGCAAATAATAGTTTCATAGTTTTCAATAATGGAAACACAGCCAAGTGGAAACTCACTCTCCACAGACACATGCTGCTGCTGTTTAATATATACTCCACCTCGCAATATCGCAGTTTGCTGAACGCTGAGTAGGAAATGGAATGAAAATGGCCGGTTTACAATTGCTTTCTAACTTTTTAACACGCATTCCTAAAAAAAACCTGGCCAAAGCCTAAGCTGAATAACAAAAAATTAAAATATTTTTTATAATAGATTTAAGTAATGAAATCAAAGTATTATCAAGTGTTGCTCTTCTTTTTAAAATGATTAGACAACGTGTCTACCTTTGCCCATATCTAAGGAAATATGGGACGACAACCAAATTAAATTGAACAGAGGAAAGCAAGATTTGAGGAAACTCGGTGAATGGCTTCAAACTCTAGAAGAAAATGTTAATTACAATAAAAAAGGGCAAAATTCAATTAATAAATGAGAAATCTTATAAATAAACGAGACTGCTTTGATACTCCTTACAAAATTCATAAGTATAATATGAGTATATTCGACAATTCTTTGAAAAAGGTTAATTTGCTTTGCGGCCACCTTTCAAATAATCCGTTTCACACGATAAAACACGTGACCCTGTCGTTATAGGGAGCATCTCCAGCGAAGGATGGTTAATACGACCTTGATCAAAAAGTACCTACCCAGAGAACTGGTATGTTTAGAAAATTCAAAATATTAGTTTATTCCTAATATTATAAGTGATAGTATCGCCTTTAAAGTACTTCCCTTTAACTGCAACGTAGTAATGCCAGAGTTTGATCAAGCTCGTCAACAGTTTATCAGAATTAACAGTATACTTGTATTTATTTGTATCGGTTTCAGTAGTCTAGAAATTTAAGATGAGTAGGTGGTGGGTAGGTGAAACACCAAAAATTAAGAAAAACAGTGTGTATTTCTGCCATGAAAAAGCTCCTCATAAAAATATTTGCCGTTCGGAGTCGGCTCGAAACTGTAGGTCCCTCCATTGTGGAACAACATCAAGACGCTCACCACAAATAGGAGGGGGAGCACGGCCAAACACCTAACAGAAGTGTACGCGCCAATTATTTATTTTTTTTTTCTTCCCCATGGGAAAATATATATATTTTCTGTTGCTATATCCATCAGAGTCGTATCCGATTTCTCCATTATTTCCTTTTGGCTGTTAAAACGTGTTCCCACCCAGAAATTCTTTCTTTCTTGGTGAATTGTTTCACGTAAACATCTCATAACGCTCAAAGTAGAGTCGTTGTTAACTGTATGATCTTCTGGCAAAAATTTTGGTGTACAATACCGTTGTAACTTATAAAAACCGTGGGCATCACTTTCTTTGACTGACTAAAACTAGCGTAGTTTGTTTGGTCTTCGTTTATTCAGAGCTCACGATTCTCGTCTGGTGCCTGGATTATGTGTCATACTCGTGTTGTGTTGGATGCAGCCTTGGAAATCATGTCTTTGGCGATATTCGATATCAACGTGGTTCCTTTTTTGCATGAAATTCAGGTCCTTTGGGATCCACTTTGCAGCCACACGGATCGTATCCAAATCATGAACAACAATATCATGAACGGATCCATAAGCAATGTTCAAGTCCTCTGCCAGCTTTCTGAGTGTTCATTTGCGGTTATTGATCAACTCTTCTCTCACTCTCGTTATCCTCATTGAATCCATATTTAGCACAAACTTTAATGCAATCCGTTGTTGCAAATTCAAATCCATTGGCGATAAAATTTTGGTGTGAATGGTAATAGCATATGTGGCAACCTACCAAAAACAAAAAGAACAAAAAAATAACAGAGTTCAAATGCATCTGGCGGTTGATCAAGGCGGTATTTTCAAATAACACATGTACACAAACAAAACAACCAAGTTCAATAGGCCACATATATTTAGTAAACCAGGCAAACATGCAAGGGCTAAATACACTACACTTTACCAATAATTAGAAATACACCTAATCACTTTAAAGGGAAAATACCAGAGTAATATACAGGGTCCGGCACTGGAAATGTAACCAAATTCAGACCGCTCGCGCGGTATTTAGTCGGCTAAATAACAGTCCAGAGTATTACTTACAAGAATGCGGAAGCATTTTGTCGAGAGTAAACGAGGAAAAAGGAGATCAGTAATGGGTTTCAAACGTAATTATCATTATATTTGGCTGGAAAAGCTCGAGCCCTTAAAGTAAATACAGTTTTTGTTTATCGCACCGTTACTCGTTACATTAAAATGATACCGGTAGCATCACGAAACGTCATGGAGGTGGTCATTAAAAACTGAAACGTCACGTGAAATGGTTCAAAAAGGAAGAAGCGACTTGAACGAAATCCTCGAAGAAGTGCCAATCAAATGGCAAAAGAACTGAAAATATCTAACCGCAGCATACTGAAAAATGGTCTCAAAGTTAAGCCTTATAAGATCCAAAAGACGTATGATCTCACACCAAAGCAGCAACAAGTCAGACTTGAGAGAGCGAAGGAGCTGCTTCGCTTGGCCGAAAGCGGTCAATTTCCGAACATTGTGTATTCTGACGAGAGAATTTTTCAAATTGATTAATTTTTAAACTCCCAAAACGATAGGGTTTACTTGACCGATCGTTCATACAAGAATTTGAGTCATCGATTGGCCACCAGGAGGCAGTACCCACCACAGGTAAGGGTTTGGGCCGATGTAACCGCAGATGGGCGCTCTCCAATCGTTTTCATCGAGGCTGGTGTCAAGGTAAATGCGAAATATTATCGGGAAAGTATTCTGGAGGTTGCTTTGATGCCGTGGGCAGACGAACATTTCAGTGGCAGACCATGGACGTTTCAACAGGACTCGGCACCGTAACGTCCACACAATGGCTCTAAAATTTAACAGAGCGAGTCCGATGGATTATTTTCTTTGGGCCATTTTGGAAAGCAAGGTCCGAACTAAGAGAGTCACCAGTCTCGAAGCGCTGAAAAAAGCCATTGTCCGCGAGTGGGCCAAAATATCTGCAAGCCACATTCGATCAGCTTTCGATTTGTTTCTGGAGCATCTCAAGGCCATAGTTAAGGCGAAAGGTGATCATATCGAACAAAAGTAAATTGATTCCTAATTTTCTATTATTTTCATACATTTTTACTTTGAATTGAATAAAATTAATCTTCCAAATTAAATGTATGGCCTTTTTAATTGTTACACTTCGAGTGCCTGCCCCTATAATAACTATAACCCCCTACCTATTAAATCAAACTACCATCGATAGGTAAACAAACAGTATGCAAACTTTATAACAGTTTTTCTTGACTATGGTAAATTTTACACACCGTACTTTCACCAAAGCCGTATGAACCCAACAAAAAAATTGAGGGTTATGACCAATTTAAGGGGTTAGGGGTAGTCAGAGGTCCGAAATAATGATGATTTTCAATAAGTTTTTTTTGATAGTTAATTGCTTTATTTTACAAAAAATAAAAACATAGCATTAAAACATCATGTTTCGACTTGATATCAGCAAAATTTCCAAAACAAAAATTAATAATTATAAAAGTTATCGCTGTTTGTGTGGAGCCCGTTTCTCCAAAAGTCCCTTGCGGTGATCATCACAAGTCCTTGGAGATTCATCTAAAAGCAATCGGACAAACGAAATTAGTTTTATTAAAAGATAATCTGGTGCTTGATCGAAGCTTTTTTTCCAAAATTAACAATGGTGACCTCAGAAAATATTTTTCAGATTTTCGAAAAAAACGACAATTAATTAAAAAAAATCTAAATTTTTGGAAAAAAAAGTCCTTCTATCAGGCACGAGTTTTTTTAGTTTTTATTTTATTGAAATATACGAAGGGGCTTTTAACCCTAGAACACACACCCGGGTACAAATGTATCCACTTCAACTTTGAAGTGTTGTAACTTTTGAACCGCTATACCTCTATACCGCTTACTTCGGATCTAGGAAGATTATTTAGTTTTGAGTTCAAATTCAAAATTTGAACCAGATCGGACGATTGGTTCAGGAGCTACAGCCTTCCAACACACTACGTAAACACACACCCGGGATACGTTTGTACCCCAATAGTAAAAATCCTCATAATAATCAAAAAAAAAACATTTTTTATATTATTTTTTTATTTGAAAAATTAAAAATATTCATTTCACACATTATATTATTGACTTTTATTATAAAAATTATAAAAATGCATCTTATATCTATGGAAAATCATGGCAAATAGAGCAATTTGTTGATGTGACCGAATGTTCAAGACACATTGGCTTCTTACATTTGGCGCACAGCTTTCTGGTTTTTCTACGACGTTTTTCCTCTTGTGCGTAACATAAATAGCAAGATCCGGACACAAGTTTTGGCGTGCGCGCTGCGGCAGATGTTGATGCTGCTGTTGACACCATTGATTCCAGCGGTCGGTTGAAATATGCTTCAATAGCAATTTTAGTCGAAAAATTTCGCGTCACTTGACGATTTATGGCTCTGGCTTCAATAATGGGCATACACAATGCTTCAGCCAAGCTGCGCAGGATCTGCTTACGCTTGTTGTTTGTTCTCCAAGGCAACATAGGGTTATTCAAATCGTAGACAATGTAGGCTGCAAGAGCTGTAATGTCCAACATGTTGAAGAACATCGCTAGTGGCCATCGTTTTGTTTGTCTTTGTGTTGGATATTCCGCAAACATTTGGTCCATTCGATCAACATCACCTTTGGTACGATTATAATATTCAATTATTTCAGGTTTCCCACTGTCAGCATGGTCGAAAGCAAAATTACTGCTTCATTTTTTTTGGGAACATAAGAGCACATTGTCACATTATTTTTGAAGCCAAATGCCGTTGAACCAATTGTCCTGTTTTTGTTCTGCTTCATTTCTTGAGGAATATATGATTTGTTTTTGCGCAAAGTTCCAACGATCGTGAGTTTCCAGGTGAGAAGCAAACAAACAAACAAACAAAAGATAAAATACTTGTTATATATTAAAATCTACATTTAAAAAAAAAATCATAGAAATCGGTTGAATAAGCATTAAAAAAACCGCAAAATAAGGTCCCGGGTACAAACGTATCCCGGGGGTGTGTTTACGTGGTATTTTCTGGGTGTGTGTTCTAGGGTTAAGTTACAGTCATCGCCGTTTCTAAAAACATAGTTTTGAGAAAAACGCATTTAAAGTTTATAGTACGAGTAGTTCTTCAGCCGTCATAGCAGCTTCCAAAATATCGATTTGCTGTTGCCTACGTAGCATTCTACTCGTACCTTCTCGATTGTTATCGTTAGCGCGCTTGTCTGCCACTTTCATACGTGCAGCATCAATTTTTTCAGCATACCGATGAGAATTAGGCCCACAATTAAGTCCCAGTGTATTCATTATAACCAATAATAATTTATACATTCATTGAATATACAAGTAGCTATCTATCCAGCAATTTGGACGATAGTATAGGGTGTTTTTTTTAGAGGTTAGGTTTTCAAGTTGGCACTACTTTTTTCGTAGATGGTCTTTTTGACAGCTGTCACTTGATTTATGCTCAGTTTGGTTTGCCATTTCATAATGAATAGACTTACACCTGAACAACGTTTGCAAATCGTGCAAATTTATTACGAAAATAATGGTTCGGTTCGCGCGACGCATCGAAGAAAATTTTGTTCAGCGATGAATCTCACTTTTGGTTGAACGGGTATCATTTTTAAAACATAATGGCAAACCCTTATCTTTATAATAAAGCTAAATTCTTGGCCATAACATTAAATTATATACGTTTTATTTCATCTTGAAAACCTAACCTCTAAAAAAAACTCCCATTATAACTAGTATTTACCGTTTTTGGCCATATTTTCCATACTAGTTGATTAAAGCTTTCATTATTACTTTGATTGAATCCACCTTCTCATCTTGAAAGTAAACTCTCATCACGTTCCGCTGTTTTCAGACTAAACACATCTTTTCTTCTTACTATACGCGACTTATAAATATTTTCAGAACTCCGAAGTTGTCTTGAAACCTTTCTAGAATCACGTCCAATGGTAAATCACTTAAAATTAATACACACAACTATCGCCTGCCCAGTGCAACGACTACAGGTATACTGGCATCAAAAAAATATTTTTCAGCACTTGTACTACCTAAAAATTGTAAATGTATATGGTATATTTAGGTACACTTATATATACATCAAAATGGACATTTATAACAATAAAACCTAAGAAGTCGGTCGCTTGCAGCTGCTGCTAGCTACTTGCTCTCGAACGCTCCGGGGCGCCTGAGCGCCCTTTGTTAATTCATGAATAACTCGAAAAGTATTTTTAGGACTCACTTAAAATTTTCACACAATATTTTTAAAATATTATACATATGTACTTTAAGAAAATGCGAAAAAAAATCCAATTTTTTTTTAATTCTTAATATATTTCTTCTATCTCTTAAATTACAGAAAAATTAATACCCAGCAGACTTATGTGGCACCTTGGCAAAAGAAAACTGCCTTCTACTGACCAAACTACTTTTAAACGCGGAAGTAACACCATGAATATATTAGTATGTTTTGATGAGCACATCGCTACTTAATATGTTACATAGTGTTCCCTATAGAAAGTACACCTCACTGATATCCACAGCTTTCGTTACAATGCGCGTGTACCCTATTATCCATCAAGGGCCCCCTATTGGTTGACCTATATACCTATGTAGGTATGTATAGGTCAACTTGGAAAACTGAACTTCATTCCATTGCCAATCTCATATTTCAGCGTATTAACCAGGTGCAGTCTCAGTGGAGCTGCTTCATTGGAATTCTAATTATCAGTTTTTGTTTTTCACACTGAGAGCAAAAATAACATTCAGGGTGCATCAGAATATCAATTTATGGTTAAACATTTACGACTTCAGTTTCTTTGCATTACTATTTAAAATATTTAACTGAAGAGTGCTTGAATAAAGACACCTTTTGTAACTGAAAAATAGTCTTTGCAAATGAAGCTCATTTCACCTCAGCGGCTATGTTAACATAACAAACAGAATTGTCGAAATGGAGGTGGGGGAATCCATACGTTCCCATGGAGAAGGCGATGCATTCAAGTGATAGTTCGGTGCGGATTTCTTTCCATGTAAACCAATTGTTTGTTTCTCCAAATTGAAGAGGATGACATATCTACTATACTCATACGTATATAAATTCGATCTCGATTACTGCCTTCGAAAATTAAATATTCAGCCGAAATAATAATGTCAATTGCCGTCTAGAAACTGTAATTTGACTCTATTGCTGTATTTTGTATAGGGCACCGCTATCAGATTGGGTGTCGTGTGGCACGTTTGTGTAAATTTCCTGGAGTGTCATATCGCACGAAAGCGTACGCCAGTGGTTATTTTAGAATAGATCTTAACGTGTGCTTTCGTGCAATACTATGTACATAAAATTTTTATATTTTTAGAGAAGGCTTATTTGTGCAACAAAATTTTGACCAAATGTTCATAGCGCCATGATGATTTTTACTATTTCAGTTCCGTCATACAGGCCATGCCGTACAAAACATGCAATACGCAAACAACAAAGCTGATCGAAGATCGCTCAGAAATGTCTTCACAATGCTTTCTAAAAATAATACTTGCAAAAACGTTAGCGAAAATTTTTGACAAGTCCGCTTACAAATGAAATGACATTCAACTGAGTTTGCCATTGGTGAGGCAAGTGCAAAACTTCGCGAAAATTTACTTAGAAATTGGGTTCACAGCTACTGGAAAGTTAGCCGTGATAATCATTTGAGAGATTTATGAACGGTATACCTTCACCAAATAGAAAAAAAAACTAAACAGAAACTATTGAACACCTCGTAAAAGAGGTGTCGCTGCTGATACTATTTTTGTGTTCGCTATAGTATCTTAATATACTGGTGATTTGAATGTGTATATGCGAGGTCTCGATCGAAGTAGTTGACATTCATTTGAAGCGTAAATATCCTTTTTCATCTGACGTCAAAAATGTCTACGTTCGTCCCGAAAAAACAGCATTTGCGGGAAGTCATACTTCATTATTACCTTTTAAAGAAAAGTGCAGCTGAAACGTGTCATATATTGATCAATATTTACGGTAATCACTCTCCATCAAATACAACTTGTAAAGACTGGTTTCGACGCTTCCAAAGTGGATATTTCGACGTGGGCGAAGGAGCATCGAAAAAATCGAAGATATTCAACTACAACAATTATTGGGTCTTGTATAAAAAGTTGGATGTTGACAGATCAACCATCGGTTAACGTTTGCACGCGATCGGCATGGTCCAGAAAACATGTAACAGGTAACTGAGAGCCACATCAATTGAAGAAGAGGGATATCGAGAGACGTTTGGGGACGTGTGAGATGCTTCTTGGACGGAAAAATGGATATATTATGATAACCCTAAGCGTCGAGAAAGTTGGAGCCTGCCAGGTGAACCAGGTCCATCGACAGCGGAAAAAAAATTATGCTTCAACGGTTATGTGTGATGCAGACTGGTGGGATCAGAAGGGTGTCATGTATTATGAACTTCGAGCTCTCAAAATTGGCCGGAATAGGACGGTAGACATGACAAACTGATTTTGCTACATGGCAACGCGAGGCCAGAAATATTTAGAAGGACTGAATTGAGAAATCTTGTCCCACCTATTGTATTCCCCCAGATATTACACCTTCGAATTACCATATGTTCCGAATCAATGTAGTCGCAAACTGGTTCAATGAATGGATCAAGTCAAAAGAACTCGAATTTTTCGTCAGAGGAATCCGTATGCGCCTGAAAGATGGAGCAAAGTTGTAGCTTCCAATGGCACATACTTCACATAATATCATGTACTATTTGATTGTTTAAATAATTCGTAATTTTGGCTAAGAAAGAACGGAAACTTATTCCCATACCCAATACTTAAGTAACATGAAACTGGAGAGTTATACAAACATGCTTATAAATATAGTGAAATATGAAATTCATTATCACTTCAAAAATTGACTGCGAGTTTTTAATTTATGGTCAAATATTGAAAGAAAATGTCTCAAAAATAACTTCTTTATATTATAAAGAAGAATTGAAAGATTTAAAAGTTTTGCTAATGGCGTCATTCGGCAATCATATTTGACACTTATGAACTAGACAGAGTATACAAACATAGAAGCAATGGGGCGCGTAAAGGTCAAAATAAAGGCGTCCATAATTTAGAATACATTTTTTATTTAATAAAACAGCTATCCAAGACCTAAATTGGATGAGTAATTTCACGCCCCCTGTTGTAATCACTTGCAACAGGAAATCTAACACTGGAAGCTTTCCTCACCTCTCCTCTAATAGAATGCCCTAACAAAAAGTATAGTATATATATACATGTAAGTGCTATAAAAGCCAACCACTAGACTGGCACCATACTTCTGGAACAACAACAACCATCATTAAAGAAATATAAATCAGGCTTCGACGCCTCTCTTCCTTCAACAGCAACTAATCGACGTATCGTATTACTCCACACATGGCTGCGACTCGGACACAGCTGCAGACCACAAACATATTATACTTTGTGCCTTTCCTTTGAAGACATTCGCCCGCAAGTACAACCCTGCTACTTTTGTACGTATACCAGAAATAGCTTACTGCTCAACATGTTTTAATAACCTGTCACAACTCGACAGTCAATTTAAGGAATTCAACATCAAAACTAGTATACACTTCGTAAACAAACTCTAAATATAAGCATATAGGGTATTTCAAAAGTGGTTTCTATGATGTTAGTAGTGAATAATATCCTAGACTGGATCTTTTTTTATGTCATCTTTGACATTTTTTTTACACGATAGAACAACGCTTTAAAATTATTGAAACTTATTATGGAAATATTCGATCTTTAAGAACAACTTCTCGCGAAATTCGTATTTTTTTGGCAGAAATAACAATACGAATGAGACGACAATTTCAAGGTTTGTGTAGAATTTTCAAGAAACTGGGTCTGTTGAGTATAGACCAATGACTGGCAGACCAAAAACTAGACGTTCTCTTCAGAATATTGCTGCAGTAGTGCAAATTGCTGAACAACATTCACCATCGATTACTCGACGTTCTCCACAATTAAGCATTCATGACTCGACTGTTTGGCGGCCTTCACCTGTACTCATGGTGGACATTTAAATTATGCCATTTTCCACATATTGTTAAGAGCCATATTTTGAATAAAAATAGTGAAATCTGAAAGAAACTAAATTTTTACATGTTTTAGCTTAAAACAACATCTAGACGCGTTTTTTGGAAGACCCTCTACTTCGATGTTTGGTGCAAAAAAATACAATAAACAAAAGAATAATCAACAAATACTTAAACATGAATTAGTTGCTCAGCTTCATTTCTATATTGTTATTGTAGTTTAAAATGCTCACAAAACTAGGTTCATTTGACCATAAATAAAATGATCTGGTAGATAAAAAGGTAATAAAATAACAAAACGTTAAACAAACACTGTTTTTTTTCTGGTATGCAGCTCACTTCAAAGCAGAAATGAAATCAAAAAAGAAATTTGCAAAAATTATTTCGATATCAGTTCGCACCTAAAAGGTGTATTTAAAATTGAACTAGTTGAAAATTTGAATACGAAAGAAGCAAATTTATTTGGTGGTGGAAATCGTTTATTTGTTTATTTAAGTTCATGAACCAAAAATTCTTCTTATATATTTACAGGCTGCCTAACAAACGCGTGATCGCCATAACTTGGAAGCTATTTGACCAATTCGTTTCCAACAAAATGCATTGTATGGGCTTATAATATTTATAATTCGCAATATATTCAATAAAATGTATGCTCACCCCATTAGCTATAATGGCTGCACATTTGTGTTAATTTTTGCGCATGGTGTAGAAGTAATCGGCTCTAAATCAGCCGAATTTTCCTTGATAACCGCTTTATCGCCCATATTTGATTTGCTTTGAGTTTTTGCTTCACTCTTGCTCAAACATTTTCCATAGGGCTGACATTAGGCGACTGTGAGGACTAATCTAACGTGTCAATTCCATTTTGCTGTTCTCCACTGAATACACCTTCGTCGTTTTTTTACTTAGGATCGTTGTCCTCTTTTAAAATGCAAGGTTGGTTGGTTCTTTCGAATATCGTCCCAGCTGATAGCAATGATGGTTTTTGGTAAATTTTATTCATCAAAACTGCATTCAAAGTAGCGGTAAACACAAATAAATAGCCAAATTAATTTTCTGAGAAGCAGCCGTAAATAGCAGCCTTAACTGGATATTAAACAGTTCGTTGAAGCGGTCGATTATTAGAAGAACACCAGGACCGACGTATGCAACAATTTACTCGAAACAAAAATTCCTCCGTGTTTATTAAGTTTGCCTAATTCCGTTCTGAATTTTCCTTAGCCCATGCAAGTCCTTCTTCAAGGATGAGATGAGATTTAAATTTTAAACTTAGGTGTTCTGCACGTAAACATCTTCGAATCGAGTTTTTAGATACATTAACACCCTACCTACAATGATCTTCTGATCTTGATTTGGAGAGGTATATTTTTGGACCTCGTCTGACGAACTCGTCAATGTTTTTAACTTCGGTGTACAATTGCATCTATGAACGTCTTCGACTTCTTCAAATATTTTGCTGCAGATACATGTGACATTTTTGGACCTATAGGAAACATACACACATAGGAACACTCCTTCTAATCGCTTTTCATGCGCGGAAGTCATTTTCTAAAAACATCTTACGCTTTCTAAATTTCTCACAAAAATTAAAAAAAAATTACACAACGTTTATTGCGTAAAGGATACACCGATTTTTTCTACGTGATTGGCGCGATAAATGCTTAGGCGATTTTGGCCAAGTTTAACAAAGCGTGCCAGTCATTTTTTCTTGTGCTAACCGGCGCCAATTGGAAACACTAAATTAAGTCAACTCCTTCCCCTCCCGCATCGAATATTTTCTGAGCCGGAGCGTTTGTTTCCATTCGGATGGCATGATCCTGCCAATGAACCCACTGGATCTTTATTCGTTACGCTATGTCAATAACGTCGTAAAGCTCATGCAGCTCATTGTTCCATCGCCTACGATACTCGCCTTTCTTAAACACTTCAAGGGACGCCTCATCGGATAGTATCATCGTCCAAGCTTCTGCGTCATACGTTAGGAAGGGTATGAGGTGAGCCCTGTAAAGTGTTAGTTTTGTTCGTCAAGAGAGGACTTTACTACTCAATTGCCTATTTAGTCCAAAGTAGCACTTGTTGGCAAGAGAGATTGGCCGTTGGATTTCAAGACTGACATTGATATCGGTATTAATGCTGGTTTCAAAATAAACGAAGGACTTTACAACCTCGAAATCATAAATGTCAACAGTAACGTGGGTGCTGATACGCGAGTTTTTTTCATGCTTTTGTTGGCCAGACTTTTCGTACTATTTAATACTGAAAATTAATCATTTGAAAATGGTTTCCACGTCAATACTGAGACAATTCGATTGATTGAGATAATTTTTATTTATTTATTTATTTAAAATGATATGCAGATTGAAAATATTTTTCGTCAACGAGGGATCGAGGCCTAAAGAACGTTGGAGCTTTTTGAGTTCAAATAGCGTTATTTTTATTAATGCATTACAGCAATTGGCGCAAACTTAATCACGATATCGGAAGATTTATAATTTTGTAACTGGCGTCGTACGTCAAACACATTTGACACTTGTAAACTTGCATACAAGCAAGAGTAGAGAATGAAACTGCAAAGTGCATTTTTGATCCTTGCTTTACATCGATGCACAAGTGCAAAATAATATTGGGTGACAAGATAGTCACACGATCATAATAGCCGACACGATCTAATTCCATACTTGCATACTTGCAATTTTTAAATGGGTTATATATTGTTTTAATCAGATATAAAAGTGAGTAGTTGTAAGATTTACGAGTTTTGTTCATAGGTTCAGGTTGCATACCTCTAAAAGACTTAGCTTTCTATGGTTAAGATACTCGTACATACATACCTACATCATTTGGGCCTTGTGTACATTTTGCAAATTAACAGCTGAAATAAGAAGGAACAAAAAAGAAGAGCAAGTAATTATGATATATTCTCATACAAATTTTCATACGAATTATGAACAGTGACTTTGTGAAATCTGTACCCGAACGGGTTGAACTTTTTTATATACATTTTTGGATATCTAAGCAACAAGAAAATGGCATGGTCTGTGAAGAAATATACGTGCAAATGATAGAGAAACGTACAGAAGTGGTATACTCGTAACACAAAAGTATAGGAACTATAGAAGAGGTACGACTTTCGTGAACATCCTTTTCCGCCAAAAAATCCCTTCTAAAACAATCAACTAACTAGGGTCTGAAGGCAATTTGAATGGCCGACTCGAAAACGCACAATCCGCTGCAAGGAGAGCTCTCTATGGGAAAGTTTCCGGGCGAAGCAAGTAATAAAGATCCTGAAAAGAGAGGTGCGTTAGGACTAATATGGTACATTGGATAGATCTCTATGGACAACTATTTCAGTACTTTAACACTAGCGGATCAAGAAGAAGCTATACGTGATCGGCCCAATGCGTTGTAATAAAAGGTATATCCGTTGGAAACTGCACGCTTGAATAATATTTGTATCATGCATACAGTCTGTGTCAGAAGAAAGGAACCGCGATTATTCATGAAGTATAAAATATATATGTATATTAAACTTTTTTTACATGAAAGTATGTATAAAAGTACAAGTCGCAATTACTCAATAAGGCGTGTCGTGTCTCCATCGTTGTCGGGTATAGCCTGGCATCTTCTCGGCATGCTTTGAACCAGCTTTTCTGCTTAGCTCGTCGACAAAGAGGATCACATTTTGCAAACTTGGCGCACGAGTTGCTTTCAATCGTGGACTGGATTTTCGGCAAGATGCGTTTGCATAGTCCCTACACATTTACAATAGGGTTGGCGTCTTGGGACTAGGAAGGCCGGTCCATTACTGTACTGCCATTTTCTTGTTTTGTTATTTTTCAATGTGTTTTTCTGAGAGCAGTGATTTTGACGATATGGGACGGTAGGATATGTTCGCCTCCTTCAGTCGACGTTCGATGGTGTTGATACTCACATCTATTCCCTTTTTAGCAAGAATTGTGCGTGCTTGACGTAGTCATAAAAAGGGTCCTGCTTAAAAATTTGGACAATCACTTTATCTTGCTTTTTTGTCGTCACTCGCTTCAAGCCGCGCTCGGAAAAGTCATTAACAACTTTCTTCACCCTTTACTGCTGATTCCACTTCACCACAAACTTTTTGATTTTTTAATCACTTTTGCAGCCGCGGCGTAAGATAATTTCGGCCCTTTCGAATGCGTGCATAAAAATACCGCCTCGGAACGCTTCGCGTACTTTTCACTCATATTTGTTTGGTTGCGTTTTCTCGAAAGTTTCGACGACACCAACCTGAGTTAGCACTGGCGTCGTAGCCCTTGAGTGGGACTCGGCAGAACGAAATATATCTTAAGCTTACCAGAAAAAACCGGTGCTTTTCTTCTGAAGCAGACTGTATATTTCTAGCCTAACAATGGAAAAGTAAGCACTGGTGGTTGAAAATGGTTTTATTGTTATCTTATATATTATATTTTTCAAAATATTCTCCATGGCGAGCAATATATTCTTGAATTCGTTTGAATCAATTTTCTAAGCCCCTTGTCAATTCACATTTCCAGACCGTGATATCCAAAGCAAACTCAATTTTTTAGCAAGAGATTACAATACCTTTGTAAACATGTTAGCTTTAAGTTTATGCCATTTTAGGAGCAACGTCTCTTTCCTTTGTAGATTTCGAACCCTGGGCGGCACTAGAAGTTAATAAATATCACATTCTGTGTTCTCCATCATATTCTTTTTGCATTTCTAAGAACAATCTTTATTATATAGTATTAAATAGGAGTACCAAGCGCGGGAGTTCATTGTAAGCTTGTTTGTAGTTTTATTTATTTGAACTTTTTAGCGCGCAGGACTTGCTGGGAACATGAAATTATAAGGAAAAAGTGGAAACTGCTGGAGAAGACTATTAAATTACACTCGCTTAAATAAACATGAAAGCAATTTGAAGAAGAAAATAAAATAATTGCTTGCATCCATAGCAACAGTTGTCAAACATTTTTCGAATCCTCATTTCAATTAATTCAAATCGCGTTTCCTGGAATAGCAGACTTGTAATTTCCGTTAATGTGGTAAAAAATTTTGGTTTAATATGCAAATATATAAACCTGTTAGATCGCAAGTAAATAATCAATATTGCTTGATGCAAATTGCTACCAGTGCTGGTAAGATTATCCAGCTGTGCAAGAAAGCATCAAGAGAAAGTTAATAATCAACCTGACAAAGTACTTAAAATACCCTGTCAGGCGAGTACAAGCTCCGTGTGTGAATTTAATGCGTAGAAAATATTTGGGGAATATTTCTATTGCGTACACTCAAAGGCATTTACAAATAATAAGGCTAAAAATTTAATTCGCAGGCACGTACAGAAGGTTTATTTGTTGGCCTAAGTAGGAAATACTTAAACGGATGAGTAATGACACGTGATGCGACGTTACGTGATAGTTAGGGATGCAGTGAAGAATTGTTATGTAGCAGGAGTTGAAGCATCTAAACGAAGCTGTTAAAACGAAAGTGGTGTGAGGATATATTTTTGATATTTATTTTTCATTTAAAGAAAAGAACGACAAGATGGTGCTAAAACGGTGCTGTGTGTTTTCGGCCATATAAAAAAATATCTAGGATTCGTTAAGGGGAGAGAGTGGTTTTCGTATTTCAAACTTTTAAACTCAATTGGCTATAAAAAAGCATACCCGAAATTCTAGTTAAAAAGCGTAAAGTTTTGATGAAAACTTTATGAGATTTTTTTTTAATTTGCACAAAATTTGAAACTTGCATTTATATGGTTTTTTGTTTGTTAACACTTCTTACTTTTCTTATAAAACCTACACATTTTTTACTTATATATGTATATGTGAGTGCACTTACATACTAGAACTCAATTAAAATAATACAGTAGAAATTCGAATCTTCCGATACTTGCGACACAATTTTTGTTTTCATTGCGTACTCAGTACTTGCGACATTAGAAAATTTGTACTTACAATATTTTTTGTTTTCCCTTTTTCTTTTCCTCTTTTCACGTTGTATTTTTGAGAATAAAGCTCGGCGAAGTATCGACGATGTGATTTAGGTAATGACATTTTTTGAATTGAATCAGTTAAATGAATTTAGGGGAAGTACCGTTTAATTTACTTGCTGACGAAATGACAGTTTTGCGTTGTAGTAGTCCCTTAATCCGAAATCGAGCAATAAATTGTTGAATCTCATTCGGAACCCATGGCTTTAAATTAAGGATACTGTAATGAAGACGACGATACAGTCAGTGACGGAACTAGCGAGGTGGTGTTAAATATGAATAAAATTACATCGGAGGAGGCAATGTTAGCATCCCATATACTTGTATGCTTGTATTGGGCACAGCAAAACAATGTTAAATAGATGAAACGCTAGATGTTATGACGCTGCAGAGGCTTAGCAACAGTGTGGTACTGAACAACCGAGTGTGTACAAATCAAACCAAAATGATTATTGATTTAGAGTTCATGTAATTAATATAATAAAAACAAATTCACTTGGGTTCACCGGTTTTTCGTGCAAGAATCGAGTTTCTACTGTAGTTAAAGACAAAGAGTGTTCAAAGAAATCAGAAGTGGTAATGGTATTTACTTAAATATAAATAAATAGCAGATTATATATTGGGTTGGAGAATTAGGTCATAGCGTTTTTATATTTTCTTTTATTTTACAACAATTCATTCGATAGAATTCTTCCTGCTCTATAAAACTATGTTAATTATATTTTTGAGTTATTTAATTCTTTATTAATTTTGAGGCTTGGAAATGGAATACACAGGAGGTAAAAATTCAACATCTTCGACACCTGCTCTTCTTTACTTTTTATTGAGATCAAAAAGCTGCCGAAGCAGCCCGGGGCATTTGCGACGCGTATGGAGTGGGTGTTATAGGCAAGTCTATAGCACGGAAATGGGTTGCAAAGTTCAAAAATGACGACTTTAACGTCTATGACACTTCCCGCAGCGGAGGGCTTTCTGAATTCGATGAAGAACGTGTCAAATCATTTTTGAAGCAGAACGGTCGCCAAACCAGTCGTGAATTGGTAGAAATAATGAACTGCGTTCATAAAACGATTTTCAATCACCTGCATTTAATTGGAATTACCGAAAAATTTGGAGCCTGCTTGCCTCACGAGCTCAACCAAAAAAAAAAAGAAACAAAGAAAATTGCCATCAAATTGCTTCTCAGCATCTCGCCCGCCATCCAGCAACACGCGATCATAAACAGCGTACCGGATCGTCACGGGAGATGAGAAATGGTGTCCATACATCAATATGAAGCAAAGACTGGAGTGGGTGGCTCCAGGAGATTCGCGAAAGCTGAGAGTCACGCAAGATCTTCATCCAAAGAAGATGGTGATATGTGCTTGGTGGGTCTGGAAGGGCATGGAAAATGCTCGAAATGAATGTTTTTTGTTTAAATAAAGTCTTCGGTAAAAACGCTAAGAACTTAATATTGGCTTATATTGGACTTCGTAAGCTTCCGCTCCCTGATCAAAAAATCGAAACTTTGTAGTATTACAAGTGTCTCACGGGAAGAATATTTCGCATTTTAAAGAGATCCATAGAGTGCGCCAAACGAATAACGTTGCATATTCTTCGGTAGAGACACTTCAGCAAAATTAATATTGCTTCAAGGAGATATATGTATGCGATGACCCACTTAAGCTACTTCGACCTTGAAACGTATAGAAGAATGAAATATATTTTCATAAATGAATAAGTCTCTATGTTATAGTTACTAAATCAAGTCAACGCCACCTATCGGAGAATCCAGCGATTTTCTTCTAACTGGCTTATTCTGTGAGCTTAAAGTTAGTCGACTGGCTAATTTTTCAGCTTATATACAAGTATATATGTAGGTATATATGCAATTGGCGCTTACATCCTGTTGGATCACCCTAATGGCATTCGCAACGAATATCAAAATACTCAAATAATCACTCATAATGTAAACTGAAACAGTGTGAGTTATACACTTTAAGGTTTATCAGCACGTGCTTTTCTGTGTGGATAAGTAGGCTTTGATTTTCTGTAGAAATAAGCAGGCTTGGATTGAAATATTTTTTGTACATAAATGGGAACATTTTCCTTAAGGATTTTGGTTTTGTACCCATTTCGTCGCAAACAACAGAATTTTGGTGCAACAGCAGAATTGAGACTCCCTTTCCGCAGAATTGTCCCTTTTTTGGTCAACATTTGTGCACCCCCACTACCTAAGTTTTGTGCTGCCTTGGAAAATAATCCTTGGTTCAACACATCCTTTTTGGGTGTTTGGCTGAGCTCCTCCTCCTATTTGTGGTGTGCGTCTTGATGTTGTTCCACAAATGGAGGGATCTACAGTTTCAAGCCTACTCCGAACGGCAGATACTTTTTTTATGAGGAGCTTTTTCATGGTAGAAATACACTCGGAGGTTTGCCATTGCCTGCCGAGGGGCGATCGCTATGAGAAAAAACTTTTTGTTCATTTTTCATGTTTCACTGAGATTCGAACCTACGATCTCTCTGAATACCGAATGGTAGTCACGCACCAACCCATTCGGCTGCGGCAGCCGCCTTGGTTTCAGCTTACTGATTACAAAAACACGGCTAAAAAAAGGCACAATTTTATGCAGGGTTAAGCGGGCCACAAAAACGCAATGTGTGTGTAATGTGGTTTGCAACAGATTGAAAGTTTTCAAAAGTTTTGGTGGTTTTTTGTAACCGGTTGCGCAAGTGTGGCGAAATAGACGACTTTCACTCCGGCTTTTACAATCGGTTGCATGTGTATGGCGAAGTTTTCAAGATATTTGTTCTTTAAAAATTTAAAGTGTATACGTGAGCGGAGAAATGGCGTCATTTATAATAAATAAACACCGCCATTCTTACCGCGTTCCGCGTTTACTTGGTACCGAACAACGTCAAAATTTCAACTGATCCACCGTGCGGCGCAACGAATTTCAACTGATTTTTATGAAATGTGGTCCACATTACTGAAGAAATTTGTGATCTTTTTCGATTATGAAAACTATGATAAGTACTAAATGAGTAGTGTTTGAAATCGATATTTTGTTATATTTGACAATTAGCTGTGTCAATTCTATTACATTATTTTTCGCATATTATAATTTGGTGGAGAGCTCAAAAGAAATACTAGTTTTTAAAATAATTTGTAGAATAGTTTCCACATGCAAAATATTTGTTTTCAATGATTTGTTTTCATAATTCAAAGTTTTTATCAAGCAGCAATTTTTAACTGTTTTATTTATTGATTTGCCTTAATAATTAAAAATAGAAAAAATGGAACACTTGAACTAATGTTTCGAAATAAGTGAAAAATACAATATTTTTTAATCTATAAAATCCAAAATTTCAAAAACGGTTAAGTTCTAGACATTATATCAAATAATCAAACTAATCGCAAATGATCTTAGGTATCTAGCCTGATTTTTCGTGTAACCTCTTTTAAAATTTGGATGCTGCAAATTGAATTTCGTATAATTTTTTGTAGAAGTTTCATGTCGAGAAAAAATCTTCTACTAAAATTAACTCCCCCTACTGTATGAGCAAGACAGATTTCTTATTCAGATTTATTGAAAAAGTAGTAAAAAATTGGACCGATGAAATGGTCCACGAAACTCGTAGCCGAGGCGGACATATGCCGGATATCATATTCAAGAAATATATGCCATGAAACTTACTGCTAGATTATAATAAAAATTCATTCCAACTATATTTCTACTGCCATTGGAAGTGCACAGATTAGAAACTCCGGGCATGGGAAACCAAATGATAGAAAACAGTTTTTCTAATAGCGATCGCCACTTCGTAGGTAAGGTTTTGCTATGAAAATGGAATAAACAAAAATATAAATTTATTTGACCGTCAGTCTAAGTAATTAATATCACTATTTATGAGGTAAACGAAGTAGCATATTTTGGCACACATTTGGACAAACGACCCACTTAGCGAAAGCCTATAATAACTAAGATATTTCTGCATAAAGGCAGCTAGCTTAAATTGGCTCCTTGATAAAAATTACGTTGCGCACAGAGAGAAGTTACTACTTACTTAAAGAAGCCATTCTTTTGTGCATCAGTGCAAGCCAATGTTGAAGAATGTACTTTTCAGTTTTGTTCTCTACTCTGCAGAATACACAGATTTCACTCGAATAAGTTCCCAGTTTGTTCAGATGATAGTTCAGTCTACACTTGCTGGAATTATTTTTGTGTTAATTTTTAAGTTACTCTTCGGTTACAGGAACTCAAGCGTGGCTTCAAGTACATTCTGGGTATAGTCAGAGTAGACAGTGTCTCCTAGCTTAAATCCTAAATGCCTCTGTGCTTGTTATTTAGATCATCTAAACTCAATTTGTTCTGCCAAGTGTATTGCGTAAACTAAGGCACGCCATTACCAATCCGAGGGGGTCCCAACAGCTGCTTGATTGTCTGCGAATAATGAAATTTTCGGGTTCAGAAAAGTGTGCTTGATACTGAAGCCAGCACATGATTTTACTGCATATATTTGAGCCTGAAAGATGAATATCCGTTTTTCCATGGTTTCAGTGCACCTTATCACCAGTGTATTCTGTGTGCTTCAGATACATCTATCCAACGGTTTTTGATACTAAGCTCTTGTGAATCTTTTTATAGAGCTAAACTTTGGTTGTATTGTGCAACAGTAAAAGTTATTGAGCAAAAACTTCTTAAGAATTAGTAAAAATGTAGAAATACATGAACAACACACATACAATAAACAAAAAAATTTAGCGATAATAATTCATAGTTATTAATTCAGTGCCAGTTTGAAAGTTTATTAGAAGATCAAAATACCAAAGGAATACTGCATACCCAGTTTTTCTTTTTCTCATTTGCTCATAATTTTTTTGTACGTAAACAAATTAGTTTAACTTTACTCCTATGAAGTAATGCCATAGAGTGAAAGAGTTCTTTGAGAAATTAATCCTTTGAAAATGTAGAGCTTTTTAAAAAACTTAATTGATGAGAAATGTAAAAACTAAATATGTAGAATTTCTAATTATAGTAAAATTTATATTTTCATGTACCTATACAATTTTTTCCATATAACTAAAAAAAGTAAATTTTTGTTGTACGGTGTAATAAGTGGAATATCTTTTTCTTTGCATTAAAGTCTTCACAACATATTTGTAGTAAACAAATTTTTCTTGGCGGTTTTTGTGTTTTGTTTTTGTATTTTGTTTTTGTAAAAACTTTTGGCAAAATTACGTCGGCAACACTGCGCCTTAGGTACGCTTAGCTCTTAGCAACGTCTTGTATTTGAATAAAATACCTGTGAGTATAAATTTAATTTTATTAGGGTGGTGGGTTAGATTGAAGTTTTCGCACCATCATTCAGAGCTCGCCGGACTGTGCTTGTTTTCTGCTAAAGCCAGACAGTACGGAAGGTACAAAAATTTGGAAAGAAAACAAAGTCTCATCTCAGACAAAATAAATTTAATGAGAACTTTCCGTATGAATGACCAAAAGAGAAATTTCTAGCGAAATCTCAAATATGAAGGCCACGCAAAAATATATGTAGTTTGTTCCACAGAAATTGAATAGCTCAGGTTTCATTAATCAATGCATCTGTCTACATCCATATACTGGGTTGTTAAATAAATTTTACGGTTCGAAAAGAAATCGAAATCAAGTATCGTACAGTGATTAAATTTTAATTTTTGGAAGGTACCAAAGCAAAGGAAATTTATAGTAGACTTGAAAGATTGGTTACTGAATTAAAACGTGGTCATATATGTCTTGATGTCTACGACAAGGATGCCCAAAAACAGCACCAACAAAGAAAAAGATTTAGTAGAAGCCTTGGGCATCTCATTGGGCAGTGTAAGCAATAATATTTTGACTGAAGTATTGGGTTTCAGAAAACTGCGTGCTTAATGGGTGCGGCTTTCATTAACAATAGAGCAAAAACAAATTCGAATGCGATTATCTCAACAACATTTAGATCGTTTTCGAAAGGATAAAGTGAATTTTGTGCGTCAATTCATCCCCCTTAATGAGACTTGGGTCTATTATGATGATACTAAATCAAAATAAGATGCTAAAGAGTGGTGTGATTCCAGTTCTCCGACTCCGAAACGAGTTCGTGTTCAGAATAACGCTAAGAAGGTGTTAGTATCGGTCCAACTAGATAGGATGCGAAAGGAATTTTACTTGTGGGCTACTGGCAAACTGGTAAAACAATAAATTTTGAATATTATTGTAACCCTTTAGACCAGCTGAAGAAAAAATTCAAGCAAAGAACCCAGTTTGCAAAAGAAAGAAATCTTTTTTATCAGGATAATGCACGCGGCCGCCGTAGCCGAATGGGTTGGTACATGATTACCATTCGGAATTCACAGAGAGATCGTCTGTTCGAATCTCGGTGAAAACACCAAAATTAAGAAAAACATTTTTCTTATAGTGGTCGCCCCTCGGCAGGCAATGGCAAACCTTCGAGTGTATTTCTGCCATGAAAAAGCCCCTCATAAAAATATCTGCCGTTCGCAGTCGGCTTGAAACTATAGGTCCCTCCATTTGTGGAACAACATCAAGACGCACACCACAAATAGGAGGAGGAGCTCGACCAAAAACCCAAAAAGGGTGTACGCACCAGTTATATATATAAAATGCACCATATCACACGAATAATTATTGGGACATCGACCGTATTCACCAGATTTGGTCTCGAGCGACTTTCGTCTCTTTCCAGACCTAAAAAAAATTCATTCGTGCAAAGCGTTTTTCATCAATGATGAGGCCACAACAGCTGTGGATGCATATTTTGCAGCCCTTCCAGATTCTCACTTCAGGGATGAAATTCATAAATTGGAATCTCGCTGAAATAAGCGTATTGATATTCAGGGAGACGATACTGAAAAAATAAGTGTATTTCAAACCAAATAATGGAGTTTTTCTTGTCGACCTGCAAAACTTATTAACTGGGGTCTCTGTCATTCATTGAGTTAGACATTATTAATGGTATATTCTCTCTTAAATCTTCTATGAGATGTGACAATGATGGTTTATGGTAGCCTAATTTTTTCTAAAACAATGCAATTCGCTCACGACTGGCTTGTTCATTGATCGTAGGAATTTAGTATTATAGCATTACCAATGATACCTTAAATTATAGACCAATTTCTTAATTACCAGTTATTCCACAGTCATTGGAAAATTATTAAAGCAGAGCTTTCTTTCGCTACTAAATTCCTATTAGAGCCTCGTCCGTTTTCGTTTTGTGGTCGTTCAACTTTCACTTATGTAGGTATGACAGCAGCATTTTCTGAGCACAGTGCGTCATCACTTTGCTTTCGGAAAAGTTTCTCACTCGATCTTATTGCGGAAGTTGGATGGTCGTGGTTTTCACTCAGCTTTTTATATTGGCTGAAATCTTGCCTCTCCAACAAAATAGCTTACTTAACAGAATGTTATTTGTTGAATTCGAAAATTACAAATCCTAGCATTTTATTGCAACGTCCGATGTACCACAAGGCGATGAAAAAATTGTCGGCTCGATGGGTGCCGCGATTGTTCACAAGCAACAACAAGCGGATGCGGCTGTTAACTTCGAAGCAGTGTATTGCTCCACACACATAAGCAAGATCGGAAGGAATATTTGCATCGATTTGTCACCGTTGATGAAATCTGGAACATCAGAAACTAAGTAACATTCAAAACTACGGATTCTAAGGAATGCAAAGGTCGATTTTTTGGGATGTGAACGGCGTCATCCTGATGGATTTTTTAAAAAGAGGAAGAACGATCACTGGGCAATACTACAGTGAGTTATTGGACCTCTTTCACAAAAAATTGAAGGAGATACGGCCGCATCTGGAAAATAAGAAAGTGCTGTTTCACCACGATAACGCACCATCACATTCATCCGGAGTTGTTTCCGCCAAACTGCATGAATCGCATTATGAATTGCTCCGCACCCCCCGTATTCACCCGATCTGGCTCCTTGCGACTTTTTCTTGTTCCCTAGCATGAAGAAATGGCTCGCGAGAAAAAAATTTAGTTCAAACGAGGAAGTCATCGCCGAGACAGAGGTGTATTTTGGAAAGTTCGACAAATCCTATTTTTTGGAGGGGTTAAAAAAATGCCCGGAGCGTTGGGAGAAATATATCTTTCTAAAAGGGGACTAGGTTGAAAAATAAAAAAAAAATTGAAAAAATGGTATCTTCATATCTAACACGAGTGCTTATTGTACCCCGCTTTGAGCGAACCAGCTTTGTAAGGGTCTCACATCGTAGTCTAAGTTATCCGTCCGCTGGGACCTACTTTTATGTTGAGTTTCTAAGATTAAGTGCTTTGCCGAATGCGTCATACTTAGTAGTATGCGCAGAACTTGACACTAAAATTGAAGCTGCGGCTATTTGCTATTGGCCTACAATCTGTAAAATTTCTCGAGCCTGCAAAAACGATTTTAGTAGTCACGTACTGTTTTCGGCCTGATAGTATACAAATTTTAAATAGTAAATATGAAACCACCCCAAGGTATGCGCATTAACAATTTTCCTCGACATGTTTTCTAGTAAATTCAGATACTATATAAAATTCTAAGAAATAAAGTCCATTAGGGCATAACTCTAAAGTCAACCTGCCCACACACATACATATATATATATGCAATATATATTCGAGTATATAGCACAATCATATGTAGGCACGCGGTGCACGCATCTGAACATTTGACTTCTAGTTTCTCATGGAATTGTGTCAACATTGCCAACCTAGTCGGAAAAAGGTTTAGCGCATTGTAGTTTGGCAATAAAGTTCTGCTGTCGTGATTTGTATCTATAATGAGGTGCTGATATACATACGTACATTTGCCGAAGTTATTTCCAAAAATGAAAGTAACAAGGGAAAAGGAAAACACTACCTGCAGGCAACCATTCATAAAAACCAGCGACCCAATTCATTCAAGTCAATTCTCTGAGTGAAGCAACAGTCTTGCAAACATGTGATTAGTGAGTGGCACCAACCACATAAGCAATAATAGTCACCCCACTTCACTACCCAAAGGCTACCCACTCCAAACACTGAGACAAACAAACAAGGAAGCAATGACAACACAAAGTAAACAAGCATAGAGCAAAAGATTCTTTGCAACGACGACCTTCGCTAATCATAGCGCTCTCGTTACCAATACGGCGAATTCGCAGCGACGAAGTACCTACTTTTGTTGGTTACTGTGCAAATTGTAAATTGACTAGCTCGGCGGTTGAGCTGGTTTGTTTATTCACAACTTTGTTTTCGTTTTTCATTTTGTTAAAAGTTTGTTGCTTTAGCAGCGAATTGCGGCAAAAGAGCGCGCGTGCCCTCAGTGCTGTAGAAATACGGCTTGCAACGCTGCCGGCTGGCTTTTTGTTAGACTGAATTGGTAGCAAAGCCACCAAAAATGGATGACCAGTTTTACAACTTTTCTGTTTATATTACTGTGCTTACCGCTTTTTAACTGCCGCACTGCTATACGCCGTAGCTCAACTTTGAACTGCTCTGAGAGCACGAAGTAAAATACAAAAAATAAGTAATCAACTGCTTTGATGTATTTCTCTGCCGCTGGTATTTTTTGCTGTTTTGCTGCCATCTCCGCCATGAATGCTTTTTGTCATCAATAGCATGTCAAGTGCAACGTTATTTTTTTGTAATGCGTCGCAGTTAACGCTGCGGTCGCAGTAGCGAACGACCTACAGTAGCAGTTGTCTGCTGGCTGCGCATGAAAAGTAGCAGACGGCATTTGCCAGTTGTTTGGTTTGTTTGCCCTCAGTCTGATTCTGTTGCCGGTCGTATGCAGAACATTCGATCGGAATACGCTTCGTATGCGGCGAGTGAATAAGAATAAATAGAAGAAGAAAATCTGCTGTCTCTAACTACTGTTATAGCGACTGGTGTAACGTTACTCATTCGACACGTAGCACGACAATTCGAAATTGTACGCGCTGGTCGTTAGTCGCTTACGGATTGTGCGTTATATTTAATTCGAATTTGAATTTACAAATATGGGTTTTTGGTTGTGCTTGTTTCATATTGAAAGAAGATGCTAATTGAGTTCTGCTTTTGTCGAATTATGCCACTTTATTAAGCGTCATATTTTTCATTGAATTCGGCAAACTCAAAATAAAAATGATTAAAAATTTAAATTTGGAAACAGGTTAGTGGTTGTCTGTGAAACAGAATAAAATATGGAGTTATTTGTGTGATGATTGTGCTATATTTGGTGTTGAGTTTAAAAAACATAAAATAATAAATGAAGGAGCTGAAAAATAATGCTATATTATGTGAAATAGAATGGTTAGTGCTTTCCAACCCCTAAATAAATAATTGCTGTTTTTTGTGCTTTAAAAGAAACAAAGGAAATATTTGAAATAAAAAAATTGAAATTTATTATATACCTTGCGTGTATTGTATATTAATAAGAATTGGGTGAAAGAATAATATTTTAAACGAAAAATTAATTAACAAGAATTTGATGAAATAATAATATTTTAAATGAAAAACAGAAGATCGGCAATTTTAATTAAAAGTAAGTAAATAATATAGTTTTTCATGAATTTAGTCAAAGCCTTTAGAGCGTTTACAGAGTAACTCTAATAAGTAGGAAACAATTAAGCAATTAATATTAAAAATATTACATTATAAATATATTTAACAGACAAACATTTTTTTTATGAAAAATAAAAAAAAATTGCACGTGTTAACATAGAAGTATATTAAGCAAAGTAAAAAGTTCTGATTTTTTTCTACTAGATGTCTTTAGTAAGCCATATCTCACGATGTATGCATTGCAGCGGTTTATACCACACGCCGATTTAAAAGTGATATTACGCTACAAAAATAAAGTTTTTGAAAGTTTTGTGTTTGGCGAAGTCAGTTGTGTGTTGCAGACTTTCAACGTGGTGGTAAAACAAAAAAAAAAAAAACAAACAATACAAATCAATCAAAAATTTACCTCAACCAGATAATAACAATGCCGATTTTTCGATCGAAATAAAGTGAAAAATTATCAGCACTTTTAACATCACCTTTTAAAGAGCATTAAATATATATTTTATAGCCTTGGGACTTATTCACAAGTTCTGATAACTCATTTATTTCTTATTTAATTTTGATAATATTTTGTATGAAAGTGCTTTATTTTTTCTTCCCCAAAAATCATATAAATCTAAACTCCAAACTTTGTGTAAATAAAAAAAAATCAGCAAATTTCCACCAATTTTTTTTAGTTTATGAGCTGAAGACCGGTTTCACCTCAAACAAATTCAATTATTGCTTTTATTTAACTACCGATATTTCAACTTTAATTAAACGCCTTTTTCAAGTACTCTAGGCTATGTCTGTGTAGTAATTTAATTTGTTCGTTTAGTCTCAAAGAAGCCTTGAGCGCGTGAAATATAAAGACGACAGTTAAATAACTGGATGCCATTAAAAGAGTTTCAATATTGTTTAAATGAAATTTGCATAAAATTTTTGAATATACAGCTTAACAGTTCATTTAATTTTGGTATAATAAAGTGTAAATTTGAAGTAGTTCAAAAATCGCGCTGATTTACTGGCGGTCTTGTGCACTTACTCTATGTAACGAATGCACTAAATTTTTGTTGTATGGAAGAAAACAACCAACAGATAAGAATGAAATGTTAAAAGATTATTATAAGAAATTATTTTTAATATTTATATTTTATTTATTTATATATTTGAGCAATTCGAAATAATTAATAGAGCATATTTTTATATGGAGGAAAAAATCCACATCGTAAGCAACAACAAAAACAAACAAAAGAATTGTCCAAAATCAACGCTATTTTTGAAGCAAGTTTAGCTTTTACTTTATCATACTAAAACTAATTGGGCTATAAAACTACGTCTGCAAAAGCTTTTAGAATTGATGATTCATTTCATTTCGTCTGAAATCGGACATTTTCATGACAATTTGAAGCATTTTTCTAAATTTCATACAAAGTATGGAACTTTGATTCATACAACTTTTGTTTAAGAATGAGCTGTATGCTAACTAAAAACTTGTTAAAATAAAATTTTAACAATTAAAATAAAATTTTAATAATTAAGGGCCAAAATTTATAATCACAATGTGTGCGTGGGTTTTTTTTTGTTGACCGGTCTACATCATGTTGTGTTAGAAAATCATAGAAGAATAAATCTCAAAAGGTCAGGAATTAAGTGCAATACTAATTTTGGTTCCCAAGTTTTTAAGCAACAGTTTGGTGCCCCTCCTCTGCTCATGAATAAATTTCTTTCAATAGGGGTTAAATTTAATGTTTTTTTGACATTAAAATTAGTATCGCATTAGTAGTCATATTTTGGTGAAAGAGTGTCATAATAAAATTTGTTTGTTTGTATTTAAATATGCAGCAATTATCGCCAATCTGTTTTTTATGGCGTAAAAAATTCAAAGCGGTACGTATTAACACTACCTCATTAGTCTATATCTCATATGTATTTTTTATGTTTATGCTATGATATGGTTTTCTTTCTTACTAATTTATGCGATAAAAGTGTTTGTCAAAAAACAATAAATTTTGTGTGAGAAACCTCTTATTTTTATGGCTCACGTGCGCGTAGTACGCATAAAAATGACTGAATAATAAATGTATATTTCTTAAATATACAATAGTAAAATTAATTTTCTTTTATACAAATTTTACGTTATTTTCAATCGGAATCACAGTTTTATGTTAAGAAATATGCTTGCAGTTTATTAAGTTTTCTGATTGATGCAAGTAATCTTTTGCTCGCTAAATATGTCTATGCGGCTGTTGTGCGCATACATGAGCGATGGTCTACGATATTCCAGAAGTAGCACGCAAAAGTCTCTGAATCTTTTGCGAAATATTTGTTTTTCAGAAACTCCCAGGTGCCGCCTTATCAGATGTTCCTCACAACATTCACGCTGAACAACTTTTGGATTTTAGGTTGTGTTGGCCTAGGCATATCTTTATAGCGCAATTGTTGTTGCTGTAACCGCTTAAAATATTCTACATACAATTTTTTCGAATGCCGCTTAAGTGACGGTCCTTGACCAGTTTTAATAAAGCCTGTGAGGTTGAATCGATTGTCGGGGCAGCGGATTCGTTGGAGTTATTGAGCAAACTCGTGAGATATGATTGGAATCTTCATAATGCTTTATTTGTTAAACATTTTATTAAATATTTGTTAGTTCACGTCTTTTTTTTTTGAGTTTCATGTTGTTCAATTTTTTTCACTTCCAATAAATTATTTGATCAGTTTGTCTTTGAACGGTTCTAAATTTTATACATAGACACGAAGGCTGCTTTTTAAATAGTCCTTACAATTGTGAAACCATTATAAAATAGTAATAACAATGGCTTTATGGTTTTTCAAAATATTCTCCTTGGAAGTCAATACATTTTCGCATTCGCTTGAATCAATTTTCAAAACACTTTGGGCACTCAAAAGTGGATACCTCTAAAACAACCTATTTAAAAGCTTCAACAGCTAAATCAGTCGGTGAAAAACGTTGATCTCGCATTTTATTTTTGATGTTCGGGAACAAAAATAAGTCATTAGATCTCAAATCAGGGATGTGAGGCGGATGGTGCATTAATGCGATCAAAGAATTAAGTATTCAAAAGAGTGCTCAAAAACTCTCTTGTGTGAGCCGATTCGTAAGAGCACGCACTGTCTTGGTGAAGGATGATTAGTCTTCGTGGGTTAGTTTTTTTAATACTCCGAGAACTTCTGGCAAAAAATGGTTGTCTACCACTCAAAATTGACTGTTTTAAATTTCTTTAGTGGTACAGTTGCCACATGACCAGATTTTCCGAAAAATGGACGACCGCTTGCTTTGAGGTACTTCTTCCGCGAAAAACTTTTGCTGGATCAAGCTTGCCTTGGAACGGCCATACAGTCCATTGTTTTTTGTCTTCGGTTCATATGCTTAGATCCAAGATTCATCACTTGTCATCATGTAAATAGACGCACTTGAACCATCGCTAAATGTCTTTAACATTTATTTACACTAATCGGCACGACTTCCCTTTTGTGCAATTGCTAAATTATGCGGTATGAGTATCTAAAGAGATCAAATCTTCTTGACGACCAAAATTTTATGCAATATTGAATAATGACGAGCATATTCGTCATACTGATGCCCAAGAATGCTTCTATCCCGCGATATGTCACATGATGATCTTGCGTTATCAATTGACGCACAGAAATTCGAAATCACGAAATTTATACTGAAAGGAGCGACGTCCAGGTTGGTACTCGTTGCGTCAGTGTAGTGCTTCAGCTAAAATAACCAGAACCGATGCGCTTCTGTCTCGATAATCCACTTCAAAATTCA
Organism: Anastrepha fraterculus; assembly: GCA_037575425.1. NCBI lineage: Eukaryota > Metazoa > Arthropoda > Insecta > Diptera > Tephritidae > Anastrepha > Anastrepha fraterculus. The sequence goes on from JAYXIM010046291.1 coordinate 65,053, forward strand.
TAACAAATCGTCTCACGAAAATTTTCAATGTTAGTTCCATTTTTTGGACGAGATGAATTTTTTAACTGACTGAAAGAGGGACAAATAAAGCTCCTAAATTAAAAATTTACAGCAAGTTTATGCTAAAAAATACTAAACTTATCGGTAAAAATATCGAATTACAGCTCATCACACGTAGTGTTGCGCAGGCGACCCTATTAAAAGGCAATCTATTCAATAAATCCTATTCTCTACAACCAGTTTGAGTTAAAAGTATATTCTAGTCAGCATTCGTGCCTACATGAATAGGGAGAGAGTGTAAATGCATGATTCAAAAATGTATTAAGTAGCTTTTATAAGAAACTTTTTCTTCGCTGAAATATACTCGCCGGCTTTCCATTGCATACTGGGTGAATCCGCTCTGTGGAAAATGGCGGCATTCTTGCCTAAGAAAATTGTTAAGATAATGAACCAATTTTATTCTATTAAATTGCATCTCCACATTTTCAGCGATTTGTGTTCACGAAAAACTAAGCATTTCTCACTGCTCACATTTTGTATTAATCACATTTTTGGGGCACACTTTTTGTAGTAAAATAGAAATGATATTCATGCAAAAAATAAAAAACATGTACTAGTGTACCATTTTGTAAAAAAATGTCATAAAATCTTGTGTTGAAATAATTAGATCACACAGGCACGGAACCAGTTTATGGAGCTTCTATCCGGTAAAAGTGTTTTAATTTTCAATATGGAAGAGTATGTATAGTATGTATGTTCAAATACGACGCACACGTTTCCGCTTATATGTATATTTGTGTATGCGGCTGTATTTGCGTATGCTGCAACTTTAAACGTTCGGCAAAAACACTAAATATGGCTTTACACAGCGTATTTTACGAGCATTTCCCTGCATATGTTTGTTGAAGTGTTCCTTTAAAAAAGCAACCCTGCTAATGGCAATTCAATGTTCATGGTTGAAATGTCGAACATAACTTTTAATAAGTACATGCTTGAATTTCAACTTTCCTTCTAAATGAACCGCCAATCTGTTAACAGCCACGGCGCTTTTATTTTTAACCCACAACGTAGGCACGTCGATGTGTATCTATTCATTTACACCTAATACCTATGTAAGTACTTGTGAATTTTCCTCATCATTTTAAAATTCCGAACTCAGTAATATCAGCCATCAGGATACGATACATTAAATCCAAAAATAGCTGCAGGATTTTGTATTGGCCTCTAAGCAGTGCTTTTGCATTATTTTTTTACAACATAATTAAATTAATTGAAAAATCCCTGCGCTTCAAAAACTGGATATAAAATATTTAGTGCTGCGTATTTTGAGTGGCATCGATAGATCTTAATATATGCTGTATATAGCATACAATTTTAACTTGTTGTTATTATTTGCTGTTTCTCAGCTATCACCCACTGGCTGAAGTATGATAGGAATATAACGACGGCTATTAGAACAATATTTTTATAATTTTACTATCATCGAAGATTCGAACCAACGACCTAACTACGAGTTCCGAATAGTATCAGCACCAACTCATTCGGCTACGGCATCATTGTGGATAAAATATTATACAGTTCAAATTATGTTGCATCTCATATTTGTAGAGAAAAACTACATTAATTGGGGAAATCATCGGTTATAATTAAATTTCCGCTAGCTGAAAGTGTCAGAAGGGATTTATATAAATATAAAGTAGGTATGTATAAATTATATCTCTATACTAAAGGGTTCTCCAATAAGAGGTGTACTTTGATATTCAAAGAAAAATGCTACATTTTTAATATAAATGAATGTTTATTTCGTTATAAAGAGGAAGATATGTCGTTAATAGTGGAAAATAACATCAGGCAAATGACCACCACGACCACGTTTACAGGACGATATCCTTTTCATGAAATTTTCCATAACCGAATTGCAAAGTGGCTGCCACTTGAGGTCTTGAATCGACCCTGGGCTGTTGGCGTAGCCCTTCTCTTTCACCTGACCCCAAAGAAAAAAGTCACAAGGTGTTAAGTCACAAGATCTCGGTGGCCAATTGTGATCACCTCTTTGAGAGATAACACGGTCCGGAAACTTTTACCGTAAAAGGTCAATGGTTTCGTTGGTTGTGTGGCGCGTAGTGCTGTCTTATTGAAAATAAACGTTATCCGGATTAATACCATCCAATTCCGGCCATAAAAAATCGTTAATCATCTCTCGATAGCGCAATCCATTCACCTGCAACACGTGTTATTGGAAAACCCTTTATATACTTTTCTTTAGCTCCTGTTGGGGCGTAGGGCCAGAACCAAACTATTGAAATCATTTCGATTCTGAGCAAGTTGTTTTAAGGAATTCCATGTAGAGTTTGAGCTTAATAGATCCATTTCCACCATGCGTCGCTAGAAGGTCTTTGGACTTCCACGGTTCTTTGCACCTTACGGACTTCACCACAGAACAGCCCTGCAAGCTTTGCCGGAATCTTTGCGCAAAGTGGGGCCTACCCAGCCAAATCGTCGGCATTTGATGATGAACTCGATTGGGAGTTCGGTGGTTCAAATAAGCAAATTCTCGTTTGAAATAACACGAGGCCTCCAGATTCTCAAAATTTTGCATAAGCACGCTTTGACGAAAGATTGCAGCCTTCGGATGAGCACAAATGTAAGCGACCAGAATTCGCAGCCATACCGATTTTACCATGGAATTGAAGATTCGTAGTTTAGTTTCGACTGATATGGAATTTGAAACAAACCCATATTTTGTACATCTGTGAAAATGCTGCCCGAGCTTTGTTGATACGGTGTGCGATGCCTTCAATCGTCCCGCCTGCTGGTGTGATATTACTTTCGAGGTGGCAAAATTTCGTGAATTTTTTACACATCATAAAAGAAGAGCTAGCATCTGCATAATTATCTAAACAAGCATAATTTTCGCATTAAAACTCTCTCGCAGCAAAACAGCTTTATTATTATGGGTGTATAACCGAAGCCTAAGTTTTTTTAAGTTTTCGTAAGTCTGTCTGTCAATAGATCTCTAAAATTATATAACTGATTTCAGTAGTACTTTCACTGGTAAGTATTGGATTCCTGAGGGCATATTTAATTGAATCGAAAATTAGCCATAGACGCATACACAAAAGGTACAGTACTGTTTTTGCAGTTATGTAGAAGTGAACAGAACTATCCCACCATCTCAGAATTTGAATTTTATCCGCAATCTCAGTTTTATAAAAACAACAACAACACGGAACCTACGCTGAACAAAATTATGAATATCCTTAGCAACAACAGAGCGCTTAAATTACTCTGCCTACCAAGTCAGTTTTGGCATTTGTGGTAACGAAAAGGCAGATGAATTACATATCCAATTTTGCCAAAAAGACATCAAAAGAGCTGCTAATTCAATTGCAGCAAGCATCAGCACGCAAAATGGGAGTAATTACACCCACTTCTACAAACACGTTAACCCTCGCAACACTTTTCAATTAGTGCATCACGTCGAGCAGCTTTCGTTTTTACCAGATTCAGAATTGGTTATATAGAATAACAAATAAATGCTTAATTGAATCAACGGACAAACCTCCGTACGCACTGTGCAACAACAAAAACATATCAGTCAACCACTTTATAAGTCAATGTACTACAGCTCGAGCCATGGCGAGTTCGCTGAGGATACCCAATCTACAAGATTTACTCAGTATTGTCAACGAAACAAATATGAAGAAGCGTTTCCAAATTTTTAAAAAGAAACAATATTTTCTATGAAATATGACACAGCAGACAGAAATTTTGTGTGTTTAGCATTGAGAGTCCGTCACAATTGTCGATTCTAAAGGTGGTTTTTCCTTCGCTGCTCCTGCGATTTCTACAAGGATAAGTAGCTTACATGTTTGTAATAGTATGCCTATGCCATTGTCTATGTACCCGTCGGGCAATTTGGTGCCGAGCCTCGCTAGTTCATCGTCTCTGCAGTTACCCTCAATGCCGCGATGGCCAGGCACCCATGTTACCTTTAGGTGAAATTACTCAGTCAGCTCGTTAAGAGATGTGCGGCATTTCATGGCTCCCTTGGAGGTTGTCGACTACTTTGTGAGCGATTTTATATAGATATGATTTCCAGATATCGCATTACACTGCCGCGACTTTCATTATTGCCATCAGTTCAGCCTGAAAGACACTACAGTAGTCGGGGAGCCGAAAACTGAAGGAGCTCCCCAGATGTTCGGAGTATTTTTGTAAATAATAATAATAACTTGCAAATTACCTGCAATTAAACGATTATGCTTAAACACAACTTTTGTATTTAGGAAATTCAGTCGTATATTACAGCGTTCCAAAATGAAGGTCAAAAAGATTCTATACACTCTTCACTACCACTAAGACCAAGGTGAAAAGTTGGGGTAGACGGCCAAAAAATGTTGTCCTGTTTATGAATTAGGGATGTAATTTTATTCGATTTTTATGATCACAATATTTTGGGATATCGAAACTTCACACTCAGGATCCCGCGATTTTATTCGGGATTGCGATAATACTTAAGTTGCTTTTGTTAATTCGAAAAAAATTTCAGCAATATTGTTTGAAAAGCTCTCCTACCATATAATGAATAATAAACAAATGCGTTTTAAATATGCATCTTCGTTTAGCTTGCACCAATTTGATAACAGCATCGCTTCATTTTGTCCAAAAATGTGTAGCACAATGAATATTTTATTTATCTTCCAATGCATTTTAATTTTTTTTTATAAACATACCAAATACTTTTCAGTTTTTGTTGCTTAGATTTGAATTTTTTGTTTGTCAAATTAATTTTATTTGCCACGCATTTTTTAATACTTCGTTTCGTGTTAAAGTGGAATCTCACTTTTGTTAGTCAGGACAATAGTTAAATTTATACGCATTTACATAATACTTTAGTGGAACACATGCGATAAATTAACTTGAGGTAAGTATTTCGGAAAAGCTGTACTTTTGTGAGGGACTACACCTAAGTGTGTACTATGGTTTGAACTTGAAATGAACTTAATTTTATTATTTACATAAATACCTGGATTAGATGGAAGCTCACACATTTTATTTGAATATGAATATTAATAATTCAGTTATTTTAAGAGTACATTTCGAAGTAAGACTTAGCTGATTTCTGTTACAAAATTATTGTAGAAGCAAAGTACTTTTCAATGTTGCTTATAATAAAAGGTAATTTATAAATAAATAAATAAATAAATAATTTACGCGTATACTTCTGTTAGGTGTTTGGCCGAGCTCCTCCTCCTATTTCTGGCGAGCATATTAATGTTGTTTCATTCCATATGCTTCCTAGAAACTACAGTCTCGAAAATACACTGATTGTTGATAAATAATCTCATGACTTTTTGGGACTTAA